>OMKK01086111.1:0-12125 GCA_900302305.1 Polymixia japonica
CTAGCTACTAGCCAGCCAGCCAGTAAAGGAGAGCTGTTGAATCTTATGGCATATCAGCTGATGTTTACCACCACTGTCGGGTTATAGTTAACAAAACACTGAATTATACTTGTTGTCTCTACTGCCAGGAGGTAAGGAGAGAAGCAGAGACATAGATATTGTAATAGCGCACTGTATGACATGATGTATGATTATTCTACTAGAGTAACTGAAGATTTGATCCTGCATGATTATGTTCCGTTTGTTTTCATTTCTAATCTCAGCCTGAGCAAGGCAGAGGACAACACACCACAGCAGATGGACCTCACTTTGAGAACCACAAATCTAGTTCTTCAGTATTCATCTCAAGTAACTTGAAAATTGAGCATTTATGTTTCAGAAAACCCTAATGTGTTTCAGACCCCCTTTTTTTTAATAGATTTAAAAAAAAAAAAGTTTTAAAAAGCAGCTAAAATGGTGTCAGTATCCCTTTAAACTTCCGTCAGTACCAAACAATCTCTATTTTCTTTGCTGTCTTCCATGAATGTGAATCTGCAAACACTGCTTGGGATCACGGTATCTTGTGTCTTACGGTAACGCACCTTGTCCGTCACTCTTACACGTTCCCTCCGCATCCAGTGCCTCCATTTCGCTTCTGAGTTAAAACAGTTATGAATAATGCATTTCGAGGTTAATAAAACGGGGACGATCTCAGCATGCAGATTGAGTTATAGATGGAAGTCTGGGTAGTGAATCACAGAGATAGATGTATCTTGATGGGCCATCTCAATGATGTCAGCCTGTTTCCAGGGAGTGCGGGGGAGAGGGGGGGGGATGCTGCATGTAATTCATTTCACAGACTGATCAATAGCAACCATGTGACCGACAGAGAGCATTGTTATCAATAGGCTACAGAGGAGGAAGGAAGAAAGCCACACATCTGTGCACACATGCACACACACACACACACACACCCACACCCACACACACAAACACAGAAAGACAGCAAATGAGAAGTGAAATAGAAGAGACATTCAAATCAACTTTAGTTTACTGTTAACATAATATTTTGTTAGTCCTCTTGTCACAAAGAAACCTGATAGCACAGTACTGTATGTAGCACGGTATGTACTCTATTACACTCGCTGTAGACGGTATCATCAATCAATACTTTTCATTATCAGATGTATGTTTAATATTTTTACACTCATATCGATGATAAAATAAGAAAAATGTCTCTTTGAATAACAGACTATAGAAAGGCTGCAGAAGTTGGTGTGGAAAGATTGCTGCCTGACACGGTTCCTCTGGATACATGCAATCTGAGACAAATAAATCCACTCTGGCCTGTATTAACTTCTGCTGCTGGAATTAATTCAAGTACATTCTGTTACTTGGGAAAACGCCAAGCCCCAGCTCTCATATCTCATGTTGCAATGAACGGCTTGTGCTTGGACTTTAGTCCGCAGAGACTGGCCATTCATGCAAACAGGGAAAAGTGAGCATGTTGTGTTGGGGAAAAAAAAAGCTCACTCTAATGTTATAAATAGTCAAAACAAATTGCCACTTCTTGGTTAGAGAATGCATTTCACTGTACATACCAAACAGCAGTGTCCTGCTTTCTGCGAGAGCTGGAAAGGGTCATGTTGCTCAAGACGCTTGCACACCAGAGGCTGATGAGTCAACATGCCAACCGTTAGCTACAGTGATTGCTTTAAGATTTTTGTCTTGGCAGGTTTTTCATTTTTTTGTTTATATTCTTCTTTTTTCAGGAAGCCATTTTGACAATGCGGCTGTAACACCTTCAAGTATTGAGGTTCACTTCAGTGGAATTCGAACATTAGCGGTTGAAACAATAATTTGTAGTATTTGTCTTTTAAAATTGTATAGATTAAAATGACCACTAAATATAAACCACTAATTTTAAGGTTTGAATATATTTAGCTATTTCTCTCCCAGCCAACCATATCCCACAAGTATTTCAGTGGTTTACATAGTTGAACTGTTCTTTAGTTGTGATTTGGAAGTAAAAGTATTTCATTTGCTGCCATTAAAGCATGAATCAAATTGAATCTCATGCTGATTTTGTAGGAATGCTTTGAAATGGTTGCAGGGATTTTACATTACTTTAGGTGTTGAGAAATCTTAAGAACATCACTTGCTTTGAAATATAAATGAATAGGCTGCTACCTCTTTATGTTATGTTTTCTATGCTTTCTAAATGTAGTCATATCAGTACATTATCAGTTCAGTTTAGTTTATAGACAGAGGCTATAAAAAAAAGGCTAAGCATTTTATAGGGAAAGGTAAACAAAGACTCCCTTCGTATCAGGAGGTCTAAAGATGACCTGAGTATTCCTGTCCTTGGGTGTCTCCTAGCTAGATCAGACCAGACTCAGAAGGTCATAATAATAATAGAAGTGATAATGATAATCCCTGAAAAAGGCAGATCAGAATGTACAGGTCATAGAGATGTTAAACATAGGCTTCTACACAAGTGATCTTCTTTTTAAATTTTGATAGAAGGACAAAATACAAAAATTAGGGATTAATACCAAATTAGGTGGAAGAACCATGTGATACAGAAGGGAGCCTCTGTGGAATCCATTCAAATGGTTTAAGGTACACCTCAAATACTTGCCAAAGTGAACAAGCACATATACAGTACATTTGTATTTTCTTTGAATAAAATGTTATTTTTTTGTTTGTAGCTATCTTTAAAAATGATAGTCCCCTTGCTACCTTCTGTTGCAGTTTAGCAGTGGCAAGTACTTGCGGCTTCTGTAAGCTTTCCAACTTAAAGTGACAATCTCGAAGATCTCCTGTTTTGTTGTCTTTGGCGGCACCTATGGCGAAAAGCACTAATTGCAGGTGTGTAATTGGACCTCACTTCAAAGGGAAAACGTGTCACTAACGTTAATTTAAATGCATGGCGGGAAAGTCGCCACAGACACCCAGTTCTTAATACTCATAATACTGTAAATGCAAGGGCTTTCATCAGTGGACCATAGGCTCATTCACCGTTGTGTTACCTCATTTGGCAATAGATAGTGACTTTTTTTTTGGACATTTATTTAAATGAAAATCTTCGGAGATCTTCGAGATTGCCACTAAAGAGAAATGCTTTCGTGTGCAATAATTTTGTTGGATTATCCACAATTAATCATTACCACATTTATAAGCTCCAAACTGCTTTGCTGGCTAACTGGGGAAAAACTACATACATACATACATACATACATACATACATACATATATAGCTACATACAAACATACATTTAACTACATCACAAAGTTGGATGTGTCTAAAAGTATGATTCTTTAAAATATAGTAAACTAATGCCATCATTTTGTTTAAAAAGGGATTTTAACTCCCACTTTGACCACTCAGTAATGTATTGAAATATTTTAGCACTTCACTTAAAACATTTCATACATATACATTAGCTTAAAGCATAGTCAATGTATTATATGTATTATATGTATTATTAAACAAATAATCAGACAGACTGTTCTTTTCAGCACAATAAAACAATGTTCTACACTTCAAAACATTTATTTTAATGAAAAATATAATGTAAACATCCATTTTCAGTATTATTACTATGGTGAATGTATGAAACAGTAACATCTCACGAGAAAAATACTAAATCTCATTTGGTATTTTAATAATGCTAACTAGCTAAAATTCTGTTTATGCTGTTCATGCTCTTCACATTTATACATTTGTAATCTATCATTTATACAGTACCAAAAGCATAGTGGGATAAAATGTGTGAGAAATAAATGTAGATTGCTATGTTACACATGCATTGCATATTACAATTGATTAATAATTTCAAATGACCCACCCATAACATTCAGAAGTTCTGTCCATCCAAAGCAGTACAAAGTTGCCCTTGATGAATCACTTGACTTGTAAAATCCTTTCAAAGTGCGGTCTACATCTCGTTGGGAGCTTGTGGCTTATTGCTGTTGTTTTGTTTTGATGACTATATCTGGTGTAACTGAGGAGGAGAACCATATTATTATATGACACAGACTTAATAAATACTTGTTGCATAACTGAAGCAACCATCTCATTCTCACAATTATTTTGAGCATGCAATTATTCATTTCCTTCATGCTGGTAATACAGTAGAGAACTGGAAGGAGTGTACAAGGTCAACTTCATTAACCCCTCTAACTACCCTTATCAACTGGCATCTTCTCAGTGAGTGAATGAGGGCATTAAAGATAATTATCTACCTTCCCTTGACTGTTTCATTTTACTGTAGCGGTCATATAGAGATAGGTGGCTGAAGGGTCAGGATGTTGACCTTTGTCTGTGACAGTCGCAGTGAGAGGGGGTGGGTGAAGGAGGAAAGAGGGGGAGGATGGGGGAGGAAAAGACACAGGGCCAGTGTCTGAGCTCAGGAGAGTGACACAGCCCCGGCGTGGTCCCACACAGACTGTCTGAGAGGGATTTAGGCTCGAGGCTTAAAGATCAACCAATGCCACCGCCTCAGGGAATGGGCAGTCTGGGAATGGAGAATGGAGGCAATGGCGTCTAAGCCACCATTGTAGCAGCAGTGCATACTGGGGAGTACAGCCTTAAGGACAACTCAAGTCAAGGCAGCACCTGAAACACTGACTCAATGACATTTATGCATAAATTAGAATAATTTAGTATTCTTTAGTTTATTGTACTTTTTATTAAATTGAATTGATAATGATTTTGATATTGAATTGACCTATCCTATCACATAACACTACAGTTAATGCCTTCTCCCTGCAGGTAGCACTGAAAACTGACTTTGTTTAGACGAAAAGTTCTGCTTGGTCTACATGATCCTATGGACATCAATAATGGGCCACAATGCTCATTAATGAAAATAATATTACTATTAAATATCACAAATGTTTCAATTCCAAATGTTAAAGATCAAACACAAGTTGATTGTATTTGTAATAAATAATTATATTTAATTAATAATTCATTCATTCATTCATTCATTCATTCATTCATTCATTTGTTCATTATTTTCCAGCTCATGTCTAAACATGAGATAAGACTCTCTAAAGTGTTCACTGTACACCACCCTGCTGCCCCATACTAATGACTACATAATAACTACATGAATAAACTACGTGTGTATGTTGCACTGAGCTATAATAAAAAACACTGTTGAGTCACAGTGAACACTTGTAAAGTACTTAACTGTATAATAATCGCTTTTATGACCTTTATAACTGCTACATTCAATTTGTAATGAATCTAGGAAGCAAATATTGAACAGAAAAATAAAAGCTGCCTGTATACTATGAGATCAGCTTTGCAGAAACTCTTGGGCCACCCACAATTCAGCTATCTATTTACGGTGCCATCACAAACAATAACTGGATGGGATTAGGCCAAATTTGCTGAAATCAAGTTTCCTGAAAGCTGCCTAAATGAGTATTATGTAAACATATTCCCTGCATGGACTGGCCAAACTGTCACAGCTGGCCAAGCTTACATAAGAGGCCCTAACCCAGACTCTGTATGCCATCCGGGTTTGTAGATCACTGGAAATCCGCTTTAGTCCAGGCCTGCTTCACAGGCACCAATTACATAGCACTGTAAAAGAAGGATTAACACAAATGCTGGATTGAGGTTGTCCCAGATAACTAGAGAATCAAAAGGGAGACTTTTACCCCAAAGAGATTTAGGTGGAGTTCATAAAATGTGTTCAGGAGATGCCAAAAGGTTACGCACTTACAGTAACCGGTAGTACAGTAATTGCAACAAGAATGTTATGATTAGTAGTATGATTGGTCCTTTAAATTTTGGTCATTAGAGGAAATTTGGAAATGATGCTGAATGAGCTGTAAGGGTGGCGTATCTCAGCGCAACCTTCAATGAAAGCTCCAATTCTTCAATGTAGGTCCACCACAAAATGTGAAATGGGTTTGTCTGTCTGTCTGTCTGTCTGGTGTCATTTTCTCCTGATTTCCCAACATCACTAATTCCAAGTGGTTTCAAACCCAAAACTAAGAGGGTAATTTTATTTAAGGTAGATAATCTATCATTGTGAACATTTGAAGGCTCTATTGCTACCATAATCTCTTATCCTTAAACAGTTATATTCAATTTGTAATACTGCAACGCACAAAGCATCGCAGTAAGTAAATTGGAAAGGAAAGTAATTCAGGCATTTATAAATGTTGTTTCCCTTAAATTGAATTGTGAATGAAAAAATTAATTACAATATTCAAAATATTTAGTAATACTGCTTTGCCTATGAATGATGGAATTCAATTTCCCCAGATCACCTGAGGTACTAAAGGTCACTAGCAAGTACAGGCAGGCACTGATCAGTTGGTAATGCACTTAGTTCAGTAAGTTGGGTAAAGCGCTCCACTGTATAATTGGGATACAGTGGATTTACCTCACTTCTTCTGTCAGCGTAGCACAGTCTTAACTGCCAATGGATCACGTGGTGTACAGCTGCTGATTTTATCAGATCACACTACGGGACCTTGGCTGCAAGTTAGAGACTTTGATGCACTGGACAACAATGAGCTACTGGCAAATACAATCCTGCAGACTATGTAGCGGTTGAAGGCCTTTAAATGATTTGCTGTCACATTTATATTGAAAAGTCCTGTAACATCATTTAGTATGGGATTCTGCAATAAGTTGTCAGTTTTATTTTCTAATTTGGAAAAATGTAGTACTTTTAGCTGTGTAGTTTTCAGTATCATGTTGCTTTCTGCGAAGATGGAAAGTCCCTTAGGACACATAGACTCATGAAGAAAGTAGATATGGCTGTTCTTTTAGGACTTGTTTGGTTCATTTAGATATTTATAGTTTTGATACATCATAGCTCCAACCTGTCAGCTCCAGCTCATATACCAACAAGCCAGTTGCAATTACCACCAAACCACTAAAAGCAGATTTAGTAACAGTCATATATCTTATTCTAATGATATTCTTGATGGAAATTGACTAAATTTACGCTGATTAAGTCAATTTCCTAAAGCTTTGCTGCCATCCACTTCTGAACTATCCCTGACTTATATACTGTAAATTTGCTATTCAGTGCATATTTTTCCGAGTACAAATTGAGCAACACAATATATGAGGTCAAAATTGAGGTAATTCTTTTAAGCTGAGGGAAGTAGTCAAATCTGGTATTGGCAGATTTTTCACACATCTAAGACCAGTGGCGACAGACACGTCAAGCTGCAGATGTTTGAGATTATAGGCTAGTGCAATAATCAGCTTGGTGGAGCGCTCACCCTCTCATTACAAGGGCTGTATCCTGTGTGACAGAGAGAATCCATTGGGATTACTTGAGATGCACAGATCTTTGTAGACTACATCTTTTGGGGATTGAGTGCAAATGCTTTAGCATTGTGAAACAAATAACCACCAAACAAATTAGACCATAGGAATGTATCATTTAATTAGTACATGATATCAATATATTTACATAGCTCTTCTAGAAGGCGTGTCTAGGATACTATGTGAACAGACTCCTGCAGAAATAAAAATATAATAAAATAGTAGACAGGAAACATTAATCACTTTGGTCAGCAATAGAAATAGAAACAGCAATAGAAACATTGTTGAGCAGAAACTATAACTGCAACTGTGGGTTTTTTGCAACAACATGTATACAAATAGAACCAAACCATACAAAATTGTCACACAAATAAGCTGTTAGACAGCAGCAAGTGTAACAGGAAACACTTAGTGTATTACAATTTTGTAACATTGCAAGTGCAGATCGCGAGGGTGTCAAGGCACCCTATGACCTCTGTTCCTTATGTGCACCGTTTATGATCATGCCTATGCTGTTTTACTCTTTCACTGTTTTGAGATTCCCCCATGACACTTCAAAGACCAACAGGTGCCTCTCTCGGTGGGAACCTGGGCAAATGTGGTGGGAACGCAGGTCTAACCCTAACTCTTGAACTCTGTCACTACTGTCCCATAAAAAAATATACACAGACATGGCATGTACAGTTTCACTGTTTCAAGATTCCCTAAAACCACCACTTTCCTTGATTTGACCCACACTGGTGGATCTAAATTCCATTTCAATAGATACGGGTCAAATTTGACCCAGAACAGCCTCAATGTACAAAAAAGTATACAATTTTTAAATATTCTTTAATTTTACTGCAGCAATTCTGTCACTTACTATTTTTTTCTACTGTACATTCTTTAAAGTAAAGATGACTCATTCGCTTTTAGATAGTATGTTGCCAAAATGCACACATTCGACACTCAACCAAAAATGTTTACAGTAAAATGGATTTCAATGGATTTCATATTGTCTATTGTATGCAGGTAGAACTGAAACATGAAAAGTAATAAAATTTTTGTAATGTTATCAACTGTTAGTATCTTGAAAGCTGTTGTGCTCTGATTGACTATATGTTCCTCTTGGATAGAAAACATGTGCTAGTGTTTTGAAAGAATGATTTGATATTCAGTTGGGTTTGCCATGTTTTGCATTTTGAAATGTAGAGTTGGTATTTAATGAACAAAATGTGGTTTTGAGCTGAAAATTAACTATTTGGCTAATTGTATGATGTAGGTATGTTGCTGTGTTTAGAGTTTAGAAAAAATATCTTAAGTATGGGTAAACACTTACAAGTGTAAAGAAATGTAATGAAATGCTGTATTAGAACTTTCCTTTGAGCTTATTCTCTTCCAGGTCTTACTCAGACACAACATTAGCCATACTGTAACCCTTCAAAAAACCTGACTGATTATGCAATTTTAATCTTCCAAAACCTTTATTACTGAGGTGAGAGCTCACCATACCTATGCTAATGTGACATAGAGTAAATTAAATTGTGAGCCCATTATCAGTAAATTTCTGCTAAATTTCTGTCTCAGTCTTACAAATGGATAATTAAATGTATTTTATGGGGTTATTAAACTTAGACCTATGATGCTCCAGTGATAACAAAATAACCTTTCATTTTAAATCATGTTTTACACAAAAGGTTGAATGTAATTGAACACTGTGTCTCAATATCCTCTTAGCTAATTAGAAATGTAGGCAGTCCCTCCTTCCAACTGCAGAAGGAGGTCAGTAAATTGAACCCTTAGTCAGGGTCAAGAAAGAGGCTAAACTAATCTTGATGGAACTATGCTATCACCTCCTCCAAGTAGTTGGTATATGGTAGTATGTATTAACTCATTTGTATTGAATCCTTTTAATCTATGAATGTGAACCAGGTAAGCTGCACTTCTACTGGCTTCTTGTGCATGGATGATTTGTTTAGATCTGATTTGCACAGTCACGCAATAATCATGAGGCTGCTTCTAAAATCATTAAAGGCTTTTATCAAGGGGAAACCCCAGGTCACTCTTTCTCTCAGCAACATTCTTGTTGTGCCTTGATCTTATTACAAATAGAATTTTGTGACGAAGTCTTCACTAAATCTTGCCCACCACCAAACACAGTCAAATGTGACATCTCTTAAATAGGTTCTGACTAAAAAGGAAATTAATTGTCTCTGGAAGGTCAGAAAAGGCAATGCATTTCATTTTGATTAAATAAAAAAAGAGATTTTAAGTCATATTAAAAAGGTTCACTAAATTCAAAGTTAAAGGTGCTGTCTGTAATATACAATTACCGCATACAGTTGAATAGTGATTGTCTAAAATATTTCCCTCTCTCTCTGTTTTGATGGTGCCTCAGTGGTGCTGTTTCCTTCTACTTTCTGGTCTTTGTTTTGCTTTGACGACCTGTCAAACAGGACCTCCCTCCTTGTTTTGGTTTATTAGTGTATTTCATCTTACTAACACTAGAGGTCATCTTGCACATAGTACCTTTAATTAATTGATATTTCCGTGAACTAATTTTGGCAAATTGTACATAGAAAAATAAACTACTATAGTGGCCTAGGCTAAATTCTTGAACTACTGGTAAAAACACAGCGGAGCTAAGCAATTGTTCAGCTAAGCATAGTTTTAGGTAATGGATTAATTCAATGAAACTGTTCTAGTGGGACCTGTGATGGAAAGATTTCTGTATGAAGGCCCGTACATCTCAACAGTATTTATGACCCTTCTCTGTAGCTGCCTTCAGTTCTGTGAATATGGGAGATTCAATTACTCACTGTCAAAGTAACCCAGGACTTGGGTCATCTTCATGATTTACATGCAATTCACAAGCACTGTACTCTCTCACAGTACAAAGTAATTCCTGTTGAGGCGGGCTTCAATCACAAGCCTACCTGATCCACTCTAGTCTGTCCTACCTCTGATATTGATAACATCTTTACAGGACACTCTCCACCTGACCAATGCAGACAACTTTGAAGGTAATTTCACTTTGCCTTTTTTTGTCTTGCTGATGTATATCTCTGTCTCTGTAGCTTCTTCCTAAAGAGGTTTGCTCTGGCGATGTACATGCTCACAAAGTCAGCTGAGCTAGAATGCAGAGGGCCCAAGACAAAATCTGCCCAACGCCAACCACCCATCAGGGCTTTAATGGATGATCTGACCGTTACAACAGAGTCAGTCCCAGGCTGCAGGTGGATTCTGCAAGGGCTCGAGAAGCTGATGGAGTGGGCCCGGATGAACTTCAAGCCAGCCAAGTCACGATCCATGGTGCTGAGAAGAGGCAAGGTAGATGACAAGTTCCGGTTAAGAGCTGGATGTCTGGCTGAAATCCATTGACCGTTGTGGACTACCAGGAAAATTTAAAGCATGGTTCTACCAGCATGGCATTCTTCCCAGAATCTTGTGGCCATTCCAGGTGTATGAAGTGCTGATATCAGTGGAGACATTGGAGAGGAAGGTCAGCAGTCTCCTCAGAAGATGGCTAGGGCTACCTAGGAGCCTCAACAGCACTGCACTTTATGGGCACAGCAACAAGCTGCAACTACCCATCATATCCTTGCAAGAGGAATTCAAGGTGACAAGGGCCAGGGAAGTGTTGCTGTACCATGATGCAAGAGATCCAAAGGTGGCCAAAGCTGGAATTCAGGTGAGGACTGGGAGGAAGTGGAGAGCAGAGGAAGCTGTTCTGCAGGCAGTCACGGCTCCGTCACAAAAGGCTGGTGGGAGTGGTGACGCGAGGCAGAGCTGGACTGGGATCTTTTCCAACCCTCCACATTGACATTGCTGAAGGGAAGAAAAAGCAACGCCTAGTCCAGGAGGAGGTGAGAACAGCAGTGGAGGAGGAAAGGACCTGCAGAACAGTGGCGATGAGCCAACAGGGAGCATAGACCAGATGGGACACTGCCATGGAGCGGAAAGTGACCTGGGCTGAACTGTGGAAGGCTGAGCCTTCAGGTTCCTCATCCAGGCGGTCTATGATGTGCTTCCCAGCCTGTCAAACCTCCACATATGGGGCAAGGCAGAGACACCGACCTGTCCACTTTGCTCAAAGCGTGGAACCCTCGAGCACATCCTAAGCTGCTGCACCAAGGCACTGGGAGAGGGGCGGTACAGATGGAGGCATGACCAGGTCTTGAAGACCATCGCAGAATCCATCAGTGCTGGAATCGAGTGGGCCAGGAAGACCCGCCCCTCAAAACAAGCCATTGCCTTCATCAGAGCCGGGGAGCAGCCAAGACCGTCGGCGAGAACATCAACAGGAACACTGGCTTCTGCAGGGGACTGGCAGCTGATGGTGGACCTTGAGAAGCAACTCAAGTTCCCACAGCACATTGTGACCACCACCTTAAGACATGACGTGGTTCTAGTGTCAGAGTCATCAAGGCAAGTCGTGCTACTAGAGTTGACAGTACCATGGGAGGACCGCCTGGAAGAAGCTTTTGAGAGGAAGCTCACAAAGTATGACAGTCTGGTCAGAGAGTGTCGGCAAGGTTGCTGGAGAGCAAGATGCTTACCATTAGAGGTCGGGTGCAGGGGGTTTGCAGCCCGATCTCTATACAGAGCCCTGAGCTCATTGGGCATTGAGGGAGAGAAGAGGAGACGAGCCATCCGCAATACCACTGACGCAGCAGAGAGAGCCTCAAGGTGGCTGTGGCTCAAGAGAGGAGAGCCATGGAGTAGCTAGTTAGCCATCTGGACACAAGCTTGGGTCTGATCAGCCTAAGCTGGGTCACCTGGAAGAGGGTGTATGATGTTGAAAGACCCGAAACACCCAATGATTCCAGGAACATCACTGAAGATGTGTCCAGGAGTA
>OMKK01086114.1:0-14757 GCA_900302305.1 Polymixia japonica
AGCAAGCACACACACACACACACACACACACACACTCACTCACACACACACACACACACACTCACTCACACACACACACACACACACACACACTCACTCACACACACACACACGCAGGGCCATGTGTCTGCTCAGTGTCTGTCTCTGTCCTCTAATGGTTCTATTCATATCTGTTGCCATCAGAAACACTGGCTCTTAGTGTAATCATCTGTCCAGAGCTTCCTAATATAGCTGGATGGGTAAGAAAAGGCTCCTTCAACAACCCAGAGCCTTGGATTTCACAAGGAGGATAGTGAGCAGCTGAGTTCTTGTTTACCTCCATGTTCTGTCTTAACTCTAAACGTAAGTAAGTAATATCGGTGAACCGTTCTACTCCCTTGAACGGCTCCCTGGTTGCATCTAAAATGGTTGTAACACTGATGGTTGTGGAACAAATGTTATCTTTCTGTGGTACAGATTCTAACCTCCTGCAGCTATATTTTGTTGCTTAGCAATATTGGTCTTAAACTGTTCTTACTTGCAGGGTTTATGCGCAAAATAGAAGAGTACAAAATATTTGGACTATTATTTTAATGAAATGGGATGACCTCATGAATCTAAGTTATGATAGCTATGGTCCTTTATTGATTTCAGTTCACTTTGATCATGAAGGGTAAATGTAGTTGTGGGGGTGGAGAGAGATTAGAGAAGGATTTTGAAGCCTTAAGGCAAGGGGCTGTCTAAAAGTGGATATAACTCAATATTAAAAATGAGGTCCAAATATTTGGCAATATTTATGGGGTTTTTTCCTGCATGCAATAGCTCATTTTAACTTCTATCAGGAAGTGTTGAAAAAGATTTGCTGATTTATTTCAAAAACCCAACTCTTCCTAATCAGATGGCTCTGCAGTAACAGAATGGAGCCCATTTCCTGCATTAACATGAAATGTACATGATCTGGTTCTGGTCTGTCCAGTATTAGATGTGAAGAGTACTCAACCACTAAAAGGGACACTTGACAGGGGAGTTTGAAACCTTGCTTTAAAACATAATAAGGTAGATTTCTGATACAATACTTTGTTTTGTTACTTCAAGATACACCAGGGAAGACTAGGAGGGAGCTCAGTTAGAAACGGAGCCCCTTCCCTGCATTAACATGAACACACAATGGCTGAATATTATTAAGGAGGTCTATTCACTCTCATTGCGTATGTAATTGTAGAAGCGCTCCATAATAATGGATCAGAAGAGGTCTGAACAGCCAATGGGATAGCATCTACGTATGTCCCTTTGTATCTGCTGAAAATGGTTAGGCATTCATTAAAAAAAGGCTCAACGTTAAGGACTGGTAAGGTAGCACACACCAGTGACTAAGAAGGAAGGACCACTCAGAGGGGATGTAGCTCAGTGGTAGAGCGTGTGCTTCGCATGTACAAGGTCCTGGGTTCAATCCCCAGCATCTCCATATGATGTCCTGAGGCGCAAGTACTGCCAGTATCATGGTTTCCTTTTCACAATTTGAGAGCAGTAATTGTCCTTCAAATGGTTTATGTTAAGGTAGATCATAAGCTAGCAGTCGCTAAACTGAAATCACCTGGTGTGTAGTGATTGGTTGGAATGAACACCTGCATGCTCTCAGCCCTCCGTGGCACACGATTGGACACCACTGATATACACTATCTCGGCCTCATCGGACCCACATCAAGAATAGTCTGCCTTCATCCTTCTCTCCACCCTCTTCTTTGATCACATAACTCAGGTTTATTGTCTAACTTGTGAAGAGGTTGGCAAAGTTGCTGCTGTGCTAGATTTTGTGCAACAAAGACCATTCCACCATTTTATAGCCAAAACTTTCTACAATGAACACACACCAATGGGAATATAGCTCAGTGGTAGAGTGTGTGCTTTGCATGTACAAGGTTCATGTCCTGGGTTCAAACCCCGGTATCTCAAATTGTTGTTGCATGGTACTTGGTACTTCTATGCAAGTGTGTGCAGAATTTGATTTTATGACAAAGGATGATTATCCTCTTAGATGGCCTAGTGGTTAGAGAGACTGTCCTGTAACTGAATGGTCACCGTTTTGATACCAGCAGCAGCTAATGTATCCATCAAAATTCAAAGCTCTCTTTCGGTGTATGTTTGTCTGTGCCTGTGGGTTTACAGTGTGCATGCCCAACACTGTGGAGCTACTGTTAGCTGATGTATGCTAGCTGATTGCTAGATGCAGTGCTAATGGTGCTACAGCAATAGATAGGACATAAAGTAACAGTAGCATGTGATCGGATGCTGATGGGTCACGTTGCCCAAAAGTTCAGCTGCAGCCAACTCAGCTGAAGGAGGAGAGAGAAACAAGATCTCAGCCAACATTGGCTGCTCATAGAAAATATGAATGCACTTCTGGCGACTGGTTGCTGAAGTTGCTGGTGGGGTGTACACAAGGGGACTTGCCTCCACAGATCTGTTGTTGCTAGCCTGGTTGCCAGTGGTGGTGTGTCTGGTGAACTGTTTAAACTGCTGCAGGCTGTCCAGTACGGCCTGTCGCAACACCTCCCCTGCTCTAGCCGGCCCTCTGATACAGCCTTCACCTGGGAGAGACCTCAGCTCCTCTACGCAGGAACGCAGCCTGGCCAGGTTCCCACGAAGCTGCTGAACACAGAGAGGGAGAGAGAAGTAAAGAGAAGGAATGTGGAGGGAGAGAATGGGGTTGAGGGAGAGAGGGAAGAAGAAAGAAAAGAAGACAGAACCAAGATGTGTGTGTGAAAGAGAGAGAGAATGCTAGATACATCCCCTTATTTAAAGCCTGGGATGGTCTTTAGCTCAAACTACTGTATCTTTGGAAACTCCTTTAGACATACAGCTCTACAACCTCTCTAGTTTAGCATTGAATTAGCATGAAGGTGGACAAACTTAGTAATCTTCTCTTTCTTACTTTTTAAAGGTGGCTGGTCTATTTTTTTACTTGAGAGCATACAGGCTAAGCAGTAGCACTTTTTCTGTCTCTTTCCATATTTCTTACCACAAATGGCGATAACCACTTGAGACTGCAGTCTCTCTTTCTATCTCTCTCTCTTTTCCTTGTACTTACTACAAAAGGCAGTAGACACTCCTGCTGCCTGCTGATGGCGTACAGGCTGAGTAGTGGTATCCTACAGGGTCCGTCCAGACTGCAGGCCAGGGACAGGAAGTTATCCAGGGCCTCACAGAGCACAGTACCTGTCTCTGACCACCAGGGCGGCAGTGCCTCCACGATCAGAACCCTTGATGGTTGGCATAGAAATGAGGAAGGACGGCACACCTGGTTCCCAGCGTTGGAGGGACCTGCTGGTCTCTTCCGGGCATCCATGGCAACAGGAGTCTGAAAAACAACATCCAATGACGAGGGAAAGGGAGAAAGGTCAGGCGGTAAACTCACAGGGACAGACAATGTAGCTTTTACACAGCAAGCTAAGGGAAAATGTATTATTTATTTTTGTCTTTTCTTCACATATGGCCTGCAAACTAATCTAATGCAGTGATTTCACTGCAGTAGGACATCAGAATTGGTACCAAGACATAATTTTGCATTTAAATGTTGCTCCTTCGAGCTCCAACCCCGTCGCCCATCCTTGTGCAAAATCCACCTGACAAGTAATTTTACCAGCTACTATGAGCCAGAGAACAGCCGGAGTGAGCTATCTTAAAATGTAAATGAGGTATTTTACTGCTGCTCCACACTATATTTGTGAATAAGCCCTGCAACCCAGCACCGAACACATTTAGGAGTCCATTGGGAGAGAAACAAACAATAACAAAACAAACCACAAAGTACAATGATAAACCAATGCCCCAAAATGATAATAAGCCTATATAGCCGACAACAGTCATTAAACCGTGACTGTGGATTAGTAAATACTAGCAGAACAATAAATAGGACATGAAAAAACAGCCTAGATGAATGTACAAAGTTATGTAAGTCCCAGCAGATTCTAGGTTATTCTATTCAGTTTGCACAAAATGTTGAGTTTTTCCTAATGTCTGAAAAGGCTTGCAAAGCCGCCACTGAGGTAGGTTTTATGCAATAAACACCATTCCATAATTTTATGGCTGAAAAGAAGGCTGTTGAACACTGGTGAACACTGTTGCAACTCTCAACACTGTTGAGAAGGAGAGGCAAAAGAAAATATGAAAATATGGATTTTCCCTTAAAGCTGCTATGTGCTATTTAGCCTCTACCAATAGTGAAGGGAAATTACAACAAGCCGTCACAGTTCAAGCTGGACTGTTTTCCTCCCCTGCAGCTCCTCTCTCCTGTCCATCAGAAACCTCACACGCTACAGGAGAACACATTCTTGGGAGGAGTTTAGAGTTCATTCAGCAGTGTAAACATGGTTTAGAAAAGAGGGAATATCAACACACTGCCCAACCTGCCTGACATTTGTTGTGAAGATCATATCTCACTGAACCTTTGCAGAGAGTCGTTTTATGTTGTTTCATAAAATGACATAAATGTTGCACATAGCTTTAAGTGGTCAGAAAAAATAGAGTTATTATAGAAGATGAGCGGAGTAAGGAGAATTACTTTAGCTAACTGAAATCTATGGTATTGTTTGCTTATTGTTCACTAATTAGTAGTTTGGGAGTTCTGATGACATCACAGCTATGATATACACTGGCAGTGTCAAAAGTCCATGAAAGAAAGAGAATATTCAGTCATGCAACATTCAGATGCATGGACGTTAATACATCAGTGACAGATTCTGATGACATGACATATGCAAGAAATACAAACTGAGTTCTTTGTTTCATGTTTTACAGATATTTCCCAGTCCCCCTCAGTGCTACAGCTATTTATAGACACAAGCCTATACCTAATGGATGCAAGCATTAACAGATGGACACAGTCTTGGCTGTGTGGTTGTCCAAAGGCAAAGACAGAGACAATGGTTGGTCATGCGACAGAGGAAGTGGCTGGGAGATGGGTCTATTGTGACTCACAGTCTACTACACTGGGGAAAACCCCAGATTTCAGAGTCAATTACTCCATCTCAAACCCTGTCATTATGGGATGTGTGCCTGTGTGAATGAGTATGTAGGAAGTGTGTACATGTGTGTTTGAGCGAGAGAAATGGGCGTAGAGAGAGACTGTGTGTGTCTGTGTATGTTTAATCTGTGTGTGTGTGTGTGTTCGTCTGTGTGTGTGTGATCATCACCATCATTACAGAGGGGAAACCTGTTATTGGCAACATCAGTAACCCCCTATTCTGACACACATCACTGCAGTTAGACATGTCCTGGTCACACCTGAGTGAGCCAGAACAGTGAGCAACAGAGTGAGTGAGGAAGATGGGGAAAGGGAGTTTACACCGACACACTGCTCTTCTAATTTCTCCCCAAACCATGTTGCATGTAGCTGGGGGTTTCCTGCATGTTAAACTCTTAGGGTTATGAAACATTGGTAACGTTGTCATTCTGAATTAACTTTATCGCAGCAATTGTTTACATGGATGCTAAACAAAGTGATGAGTAGTGATGTATTGATATAGCAGCGCTAGTATGTATTCAGAATAAAAACATCTTGGCATGGTGTGTCCTGCATCACACACCTTGCTGGTGCCTGTTCTTTGTATTGAGCAGCACTCTCAGCAGAATATACTACTGCTGTAATCAATAATTACTAGAAGGTGAGCACAAGGGGATCTTTACCCCAGTGGCATCTTATTCACTAACTTACTTACTAACTACAAGCTGCCCCCAAACCTGAGGTCAGTGGAAAAAAGTCTGCAGGAGCCCAACCAAATGAAGTAGTCTTGTAAAGCAACACCCCCTACCACCACCATCACACACACACATATTTAAAAAAACAAAAAACAGAACACCAAATAAGAGGAGATTACCGTTTAAGTTCAAACCAAACCGTGGCATATTATGAGTCATGTCACGTTCACACCTGCGTGACAGAGAGGGTAAAGGGACTGTTGAGAAACAACAGAATCTTCTTCTATGACAATCGCTGACGCACACACAAGTAATAACAGCCTAGTCAGTTTTTTTTAAACTACAAGTCAAGGCTCCTGCTGCTGCTAAGGGTTAAATATTTTGCTAAAGGATACTTCAGCAGGTATGACCACACACATATAAAAGCCCAGCCCTCCGGTTCGGGGGGAACGACCTCGCTAACCACAAAGCTATCCTGCCATCCCTGGCTATGATGGGCAAAATAGTTTCATGAACCTGGTTCCCAGGCCAGGAGACAATATACAGCAATATAGTATATACATATAGTAATATTCAGACCTTGTTTGTTTACAAACAAGATTTTAGATGCTGCAGATGTCTTTCAGATTTTAGTACTGTATTCTTGTAGGGCCCCATGGAATATATTTCGTGACTCTGTCATCATACTGCCATAAATCTGCCAGTGCGGCCCACGCCTGCCATCTTTCACAGGGACTCACAACTTTTCTGAGGAAACCCTGGAAGTCAACGGTTTTGCTTGTCCTTGTATGGCCATTGTCTCATTACAGTGAGTTTCAGTGAACCCTGCTACATCACAGGCCCTGCTGGAGTTCAGACAGAAAAACAGAAGAAAACAACATTGAATGGTAACTCGCACGTGCACGAATAGACACACCTACACACGGACACGCAAATTGACACACACACAAACACAAACATCCTCTGGATGGAGATTGTCTCATAAGACACATAAATCCACACACACACACACAGACACACACACACACACAGACACACACACACACACACACACATCATTCACACCAGCCTACTGCCAACCATGATAAAACAACACAGGCAGGTGCTGTTATGTGACAACAGGACCAGATTTAGACTAGAGACAGAAGCAGAGAGAACGCCTCATATGGAAAACATCTGAAGCCCTGGGCCACTGTTACCAGAACCATCAACAGAACTATCAAAAAGAGAATCCCCTCCATCCCAAATCTCTCTGCACAGCCTTGGTCTTACTAGCTGTTTAAGGCAACCCTCTGTTCTGTTGTGATCCCTTCAGAGAGGGCCTATTTTACCAAGAAGACCCAGGACAAAGGACATATTGTCTGTGTGTATAATCTTTCTGTTTCAGTCTTGTTTTTCTCTTCCCCTCTCATCCGTCTCAAACTAAATATTCTCTTCTCTTCCTAATTCTATCCCCCCTTACCAAATATGATTTGCCCCTATCCCACTGGAGATAAGATTTAAAAAATGCAATCCAATTATATCCAATCAATTCAATCCACAAATGAAAGTTGAATAGACATTATTAGCCCATTAGAAGAGGAGCGTATATATCTATATATCTAAGGTGCAACAAGGAGCGCTAGTGACGTCAGAGATACAGATGTAGATGAAGAGGAAATGATGAAGAGGAGATGATGAAGAGCAGATGGATCAGATCATAGATGAAGAGGAGGGAAGCTTATAACGTCAGCAGTTAGAAAAGATAGATGGGCTGTCAACCGTGTTGAGGAGAGAAGAGAATGAAACCCTCGTCAATATAAAACCACATGTAGAGATATAACATGTTGATAATAACATGTTGATAATAACATGAGTTATTGGACCAGCTGAGTTGTTTATCTGTTGTCAACATACACCAACTACCTGCGTTAATATACGTTACCTTTCTTTCCCAGTTGGTTTTTGAATCGGAGTAACGTTAAGCTATATACTTCTTAAGTATCAACACGGAATATATATATATGAACAAACCTACGAGCTTCATAAATAACAATAAGTTTTGTTGTTTTGTTTTGAACTGCTGACGGTGACGTCACGGTCTCGCGGCTCTCACGCTGCTGTGGCAGGTGCGCGAGGAGCGTCGTATAGACACGCCTACGTCACAACTACGTCACACAATTAGCCAAATAGTTAATTTTTCCGCTTAAAACTGAATGTGTGCAATATGGCAACATACTGTCTAAAAATATAAAAGATTTTGACATAAATGACAGTAAAAACGCCCTAAATGCCATTCTTTTAGCCTGGAATTTGATGACTTTTCCTAAAGTGACCCAAAATGTTTCAGTATAGATTTTGAGCTGCTGTTGTTGCTGAAGTAGAGGCTTTATACTATATTTAAGGTTTTGAACATTAGGTTTTCAGTTCTGGCATGCTGTGTGCAAGCATTTGTAAACAAGACAAGAAAGATCCATAATTTTGGTATTGGGTAAGCTTGTATGTAAAGAAAATGTAAGCATTTTAGAAACATGTTGATTGACCGCATATTGTGTGAAAACAACATGAATTGTGTTAATGGTACGGTCCACAACAGAAGTTAATGGTACGTACGGTCCATAACAGAAGTTAATGGTACGGTCCACAACAGAAGTTAATGGTACGGTCCATAACAGAAGTTAATGGTACGGTCCACAACAGAAGTTAATGGTACGGTCCATAACAGACGGATGTTATGCTAATTGTGTTTAGAGTTTTGAAAATGTGACTACAGATTGGACAAAAGGATGTTAGCGATTGTAAAAAACTGTAAATTATATGATAGTCCTGTTTGAATTATTGTTTGGGTATAGGTGCGCAAACAACTGCATCTATTGTTGTTGAATTTCCACAAGACAGCAGCACAAGTCAAAGTAAGATATGTATTTTTCCACTGACATTATAAGGAAACCAAGCTATTATTTTTCAGTTGCTAAATTTGAAGTCTATTTCAGTCTCGTTCTTTCCCCCTCTTTCAGAGATGAATAGAGAAAAAAGATAGAGGAGGGAGGGACAAAGTGGAGTAAAAGAAAGAATAAATTATATGGAAATGTGTCCTTGGTTCCAGGCCTGACTGATTCAAACCTCTTCATGTGCGTTTGACCTCTTCTACCAAACCACGAAGTTACTGACAAGATGAGAAAGAGGTTAGAGATGTGTGAAATAAAATATGTGTTGTTCATTTTTCCTCTCCCTCCTCAATAACTTGGTGTGTGTGTGCGTGTGTGTGTGTGTGTGTGTGTATGTGTGTGTGCGTGTGTGTGTGTGTGTGTGTGTGTGTGTGTATGTGTGTGTGTGTGCTGGGGGCTGGGGTGTGGTGTAGGGTGTCAGGCTGTGTTAAGTGCTGCCGTCTGTGTAAGAGGCTTAGGTGAATGCTGGGTTGTGAAATGAGAGCTGACTGATTTAGTCACATAGCCCACACACACACACACACACGCGCGCGCACAGTCTAACACATCACTTTGTCAGGGCGTAGGAGAGTGACAAGAAGAAATGTTGAACATGCACATCTGTTCCAGATAGATAAGATGAGGTGTGTGTGTGTGTGTGTCCGGGTGTGTGTGAAAGAATGAGAGAGAGAGAGAGAGCAAAAATAACCTCTGCCAAATCTCTGATCCTGACAGGATCATTCCTAAGCAAACTTCTGCTCACTGCAAGTCCTGATTTATTAGTCTGTGTGTGTGTGTGTGTGTACTTTTTCAGTAGTAGTTAATGTAACAATCTGTTTCTCTCATTCCTTCATTTCCTCCCTCATCTGATGTTTATCTCCCCTTCTACCTTGTCCTACACGTCTCTCTGTCTATCCCTTCCATCCATCCATCCAATCTTCCTTGTTTTGACCAGTCCAATCATTTATCATCAAACATGTGAGGCACCTGAAGACATTGGTTTCACTTTGAGAGTAATGTCAACAGGCATGGCAGCAACGTTCTCCTGTCAATAGGACAACATGAGACAGACCACACACACACACACATACACATACACACACACACACACACACACACACACCTGAATCTGTGTCTCCCCCACTGTAATTCTCAGCTCAGTATTTCCCCCCATTCTATATTTATATCTCTTTGAATGGCCTGTCAGTCTCCTGCACTACGTCCCACCTGACTGTACGTGTCTTAATTCATCTGTAACATAAATTCCGTGCACAGGATTATAGGCAGCGTTCATATATCTCACCCAGTCCTCTGACACTGAGGGGGATGTGAGCGTTCCCTTCAAGGCCCATCCAAAGGGGATTGGGTGCACTGATATGATTGGTGCTTCATCGCTCTGACGCACACACGTACGCCCGCACACAGACACACACACAAACACGTGTGTTTTCTAATTTGGTGGCGATGAACACACATGTTACTAGGTCAAGAAGAGCTTTGCGACACTGACTTCTTCAACAGGGTTTTAATCCTCTACGCCTTTTTGATTTGCTGCTTGGGATTTGGGGAAAGTTTGCCTGATAGTTTGCGGTACTTATTTTGTACACTAGGTGATATTTTCTTAGTCTGCTCACTGTGTGATAAAATTGGCTCAACAGTTTTTGGAATGTATTTTGGTTTGACTGTTTTTCTGTATCATCTTTGTGTGATTGAGGTTAAGTTCATATTAAATCAGTTGTCTTAAGCTTTGAGAAGTTAGGTTTATTGTTCTCCGATGGGAACGGGAAGGTGGCAGACTAGTGTGCAGTGGAGCACAAACTTCAGGAGTTGAGTCTTAATTGATGTCGATGAGAGATGGATCCAAAACTGCTCCACCCTTCTCAATCTAACATGTTTTTGTCATTGAAAATAAGTTCTCATTACCTGTCTAGTTTGTTCAGAAATAGTCCTTCACACAAATGAAGAATGCAGCCTTCTGCACTTCTTTTCCCTTAAGCAAATAGTCAATGCACCATAAACGCATGTTATAGGAGAATGTTGCTGAGCAAAATAGGCTGGTGGATCGCCAAACCTCACATTGCTCACCCCTGCACTACGCCATCTACAGACACCAATCCATTATTTTAGAAATTCAACATAAATCCAAGTCAAACCTGGCCCACTCTTTAAATCTATTTCATTGGTTTTGGTCCTACACATGCATCACTATGTATGTCAGTATAAATCTCTCTAAGATTTAGTAAAATGGAATTGAAGCCTCTCTATGTGTATAGCTTAAAGACAAACACATGTTTAGCCACCAAACATGTGTTTAGAGAGGCTCCCTACTTACACATACAGTAAAGTAAAAATGTCTACATTTTTTACACCTAACTATTATATCATGTTTTGGTTTCTGAGTCTATCCAGGCACCAGTACCAATGTAACAGCAAAAGGCTTGTTCTGGCCTGTTAGCTAAACCAAACAGTGCTATGCTCTGTCTCATCAGCTGGATAGAAACAAAACAAGGATTGCAACAGCTACAGCAAAATAACCTGTGTACATCACTTAACAACCTTCTCACACACAACTTCATGCACAGCAGGAATGATTTCCACTGGTTTTTGGTGTTAGAAAAGCTCTGTTTCAGCAGACACATACAGCAGGGTACTGTACCTGGACGTTATTTATTCTTAATCTTTATAGCCTTTCAGAATTGTTATTGTTATTATTTCATTTTTACTATTATTTACTATAATAATAATAATAATAATGAGATAACATGGACTTTACAGCCCATTGCCTGAGTACAACATTGAGGCACCAAGATGACCTGAACATATTCTGTGATTGTTAGAAAAATCTTATTTCTGAAGACACTCACTACATGACAGTTTTTAAAATATTTTATTCATGTTGATTGTGATAGACGAGAACCTTTGGTCTCCCACATGAGAACTTATGATGATGAACTCATGCTAATTAACATGATTGATATTTGGCTCTATAGCCAACAGGCTCTACTCTGAGTGTGACTCATCTATAATCTATAACCTCATTTCTACCCGGCACTAAAACCTGTGTGCCGATAGCTGGGACATCTAGATTTGAGTTTGATTTAGGGCGCCAAGCCACATGGAAGAAATGAGTGTTAATACACCTAAGAAGGATTGGAAAAGTATTTTCTAGAACCACTAGGAGGTATTTACTGTAAACCTCCTGTCTGGCTCGGTGCTCTGAGACACTTTAGTCTTCTGTTTTCTACCTGCACTAGGATTTTAATGATTTAACTCAATTTGGTACAAAATCCTCACTTTTAAGTGCATTTATCCTACCTCTATAGGAGTTTATGAAGGGCCAACCATACAGCCAGTAGTCACAACCTCTCTTTCATTTTTCATTTCATCTTTTGTTACATTCAAACACAACTGAGTTACCTGAGATGATGATATTATTTCATTCTCATTCCAGGGTATTTAGGAAGTTGTCCTTTTGTAATGCGATTTTAATCTGCAGAAGAATAGCGTCAATCTATACGATAGTGACGACAGATCCACGGGGCAGCTTAAGTTGGAGTTTGTTATACTAAAGTGAAGATTTCTGTAAGTAAGCTTTGGCTTCGCAGTAGGAATAAAGCCAAACCAGATTGTTTATCCATGTGAGACTGGATTCTCCATGTGAGAATTTAGAGCCAATCAAATCCTTTTGTTATGGAGGGTCTGTTTGGGTTTTAGTATGATGACGAGCATTATGGGAAATGTGGGAATTGTTCTGGGAAGTGCGCGCGCGCATGTGTGTGTGTGTGTGTGTGGGGCTTAGCGATGTTGAGTATTAGTACTTTGTGTTTTTGCACTAATCTGGGTGGGAAAATGACATCAATGGAATTCTTTTTTTGTGTTTGTGTGTGTGTGTGTGTGAGAATGACATAACATAAAACCAAGTGTTTAGTGTTTACTGCAGCTTTAGAATAGAATAAAATACTCCACTAGCCCAACAACCTGTTGCTGGTGGCTGCAATGGCCGACTGGATGAAAGTACAGGTCAGCTCCAACTGTTGATGCTATTAGTCCGTCCTGACGGGAGAGCTTACAATGATTGGTGCAACACCTTAATGGCTTAATGGTCGGATGATTCTGGGTTTAGGCTCTGGTTTCTCTGACATGGATGAAGCCTAAAGGCAGACAGCTTCTTTACAACTGAGATGCCCATAGAAGTGTGAGTAGTAGCAGTACTTCTTGAACTAATGCAAGAAGGGACACAAACCCAGATTTGGATAATGTGTGTTGTTTTGTTTTGTCTTCAAGTAGGGGGACTCGCTGTTCAATGCTGATACAGGTACAAACTGGGTCTGAAGTTTGGAACAGAAGGACCCATCTCTCTCCTGAATCAATGTTCATGTTACAAGCAGGAAGCGTCTTTGAGCACTTGGTAAAGAGCTATATAAATTTGATTTATTATTATTATTATGTCTGTTCAAGTCTAATGTCTCTCCATAACAAACTGGTGCTCTACACATGGACACACCTTGTAGAGATTTATGAACTGCATGGCCTTCTGACATCTTCACTAGGCACCACAGAGATGTCAGAGGGCAGAACTCCCAGATTCTCCATAGTTCAGAACCTTCCCAAACTTCCTTTCTGTGTAGAGTGCTCCAATCTGGGGGTGGATTTATGTTTCTCTGTATTAAACTCTCACTCCCTCTGTGTGCTGTGTGTGTGTGTGTGTGTGTGTGTGTGTGTGTGTGTGTGCTGTACTGTAAGTTCCTGTTGGTCCTGTGACTGGAGCCTGATCAGTCTTCTTAATGTACCACATAAACAGGCCTGAATGACGTTCTCTACGAGTATTCAGCAAATTCCAGGAAAAAGCTTACAGTTATTCTGGATGAGTCATCTAGTTGAACATCCCCAGTCTTGAGGGCTGATAATGTGACTATGACTTGGACATCATTCTCATCACACCTCGTCAGATTCATTTTGTATTCAGATCCTGGTAATCTCATGATCAGATTAATGTATTCTTGCCTCATGCAGGAGCATTGCTGGTAATTCTCTCTTGTCTAGTAATTATGTAATTTGGTGTCTTTTCAACATATCTATGGAGAATCTTTGTCAATCATGATAACTTTAGAGTCTTAGCTGTTTGAGGCATATGAATTGTAGCGTTAAAAAAGGAAAATCAATATAAAGTGCCTTGATTTTCTGCATTCTTTGCAAGTACTGCTAGATCTTAAACGTTCAGATCTCAACGTTAGCTCTTTCTGTTGGAGAGGAATCGATCGCCTCAATCATCGTTAACTCAGGGATTTCATGGTCAAAGGACTGCTATTTCGAATCCTCCAAAACAATGCAGTACAGGGACAGACAAGCCTGCTCCACGACAACGACGTTACCAGAACAGGTACCGACAGATGTCAGAGATACATTATGTCATCTCTCGATATTTCCACAAGTCATAATGCAGTTACGATGTGATTACATTACAATGTCACAAAGTCATAGGTAGCAAGAGATGTCACTTGTCCCTCAGCTCTGCTGTACAGCAGTTAGTTACACTATGGTCTCACAGGATCAGCTGATGGGTCATGTGACTCTAACAACCCTCTGTGTATTGTTGCTGTCTGCTCCCATCCCTGACTTGGTGCTTGTTTCTCATTCAGAAAACGCTATTAGGTGATAGTCTGTGTCAGCGGAGGTGGAAGACATGCTCATGTGTGCATTATTTCCCTCATTTGTCTTCAATGGGCTCTTAAAGTGGTATTTCACTTTGGTAGAGGAGTTTTGCTTTTTAGTGCACATGTATCTGTAGGAGTTAATTGTCAACCATCAGTAGTGGTCAGTAGTCACCACCATCTGTGTAGTGATTTTGAAGTCTAAATTCATACCTCTTACACTTATAAAACACAAAAGTAGATCCAGATGATAATATTTCAATCTGTGTCCAAAGTTAACTTTATTATCTTACGTGGTGAGGTGTTCACTTGTTAACTAACACTAGAAAGATACTGGCCGCAATGTCACTGCTCTCTCTCTCTCTCTCTCTCTCTCTCTCTCTCTCTCTCTCTCTCTCTCTCTCTCTCTCTCGCTCTCTCTCTCTCCTCTCCTCTGTGTGTGTGTGTGTGTGTGTGTGTATAAAGTGTTGACACCAGAGCCAGAGTGATCATGGTAACAATGTCACTGCTCTCTCTGTGTCTCT
>OMKK01086115.1:0-10824 GCA_900302305.1 Polymixia japonica
TGATCAGGTGCAGGGTAGTGTGGTTCTGTTGTTTCTGAACTGTCCTCAGTGATCAGGTGCAGGGTAGTGTGATTCTGTTTCTGAACTGTCCTCAGTGATCAGGTGCAGGGTAGTGTGGTTCTGTTGTTTCTGAACTGTCCTCAGTGATCAGGTGCAGGGTAGTGTGGTTCTGTTGTTTCTGAACTGTCCTCAGTGATCAGGTGCAGGGTAGTGTGGTTCTGTTGTTTCTGGAACTTACTTTACTAGTCCCTTTGTATAATTGATAGTTCTGCTCCACACATAAAGAAACGAAACAAAGTTATCTAGATGCTAATAAATTGGTGTTGTGGGTAATGACAATCTAACGGTAATAGAGTTGAATCTAAACTCATGTCTCCCTTCAGCACCACCAAAATATGTATTGAACTTGTCTATATCCCGGTCATAGAATATAACCTTTTGTTTTTTGAAAATGTTCTCCTGGGGGGGGGCATGCTCCAAACCACCCTAGTAGGGGCTTAGCCCTCCTAGGTTTAAACCTCTAGTGACGTCCATGACCACAAGAAAAACAAAGGG
Organism: Polymixia japonica; assembly: GCA_900302305.1. Classification (NCBI taxonomy): domain Eukaryota; kingdom Metazoa; phylum Chordata; class Actinopteri; order Polymixiiformes; family Polymixiidae; genus Polymixia; species Polymixia japonica. The sequence continues at coordinate 556 of OMKK01086115.1, forward strand.
AGAATCAGAAGAGTGTGAAGGTCTTCTCCAGGTCAGGTCAACACGGTACAATGTTGCAACCATTTCACAATTTATTTTACTTATGGACATTGGGAAGTAACGTTGCCATTTAGTTGACTTCCTGTCCCATTCCGCTGGGTACTAAATCACCCCAGGTTCAGCAAGGACTGTGCTAGGGCAGCCTATATTGTGTACGACTGTCACTACTGGGGGTTTGGGTGGAAGGACACAGAGACTGGGTAGAAGTACACACAGACATGTATTCCAGTAAATTAAACTTCACTTCAAATAAGCTATACAGGCCAGTATGCATAAAACTAAAGAATGGGTCTGTTGTCTCAGTCCACTGTCTCTCAGGCCTTTTCAGGCAATCATTCTCTGTCTTTGTTCTCTGTTGTGTTTGTCTGTGTACCGCATATCAGGACCCAGCTTCACTGCAAGAGAGAATAGACAAAAGCCAGCAGTACTGATAAACATTGTTAATCAGACTCACCTCTTGCAGCTGTGTCTGCTTACAGCTGAGCCACTGCTGTCTCTCTGCCTACAGCTGATGCTAAACCACGCCCCCAACTACCACAACAGTATTTACAGAGTTGCAATACATATCAGGGTACTATCCCACTTATACCATGGCCACTTGCCAAAGATTCAAATATAAGGAATATTCATTCATATTTTGGGGCGATTCACTCTCAAAATAAAAGCTGTAACTATCTCTGTTTCCCTGGAAAAGGGAAAAGGTCTGACTATTACCTGGAACACAACCAGTCATATCCCATACATGAGATTCCTATGCAATGAAAACATTACTTTAGGGCTAGGGTTAGTGTTTATTACGCCCCTTGGGTAGATCATCTTGTCAGCTGCTTGTGCAGTGCCCCTAGAGCAGGTAGCATGTAAGTATCTTGCATAAGCCTCCTTTGACTCGTATTTTACTCCTATAGTAGCGGATTTCAAAAGCATTTTAAGATAGCAAAATGACAATTAAACTGCTATCAGCTTGTTGCTACTGTTAGTCTGAAAGTCTGTTCCGTTTGTGATACCCAAGGAATTTAGTTAGACCTGCTCATCATAACCTTATTCATTTCATTACCTTTAAATGGAAGCAAATGCTATATAACCAATTGAGATCCATCAGACATCTCTTTTTTACAGGGTATGTATGGTAATCCCACTCAGTTCAATGCGGAGCAACATGGATGCTAGTAGAGTGTGTAATTGAGCAGTAGTGAGATTTCCTCAATTGACCCATACTTCAGCATAATTAAGATAGATTAAACACACCTTTTAAAGTAGGATCACCTCTGTTTTCTGTTTTGAAGGTTCTGCTGCATCTTTAAGATAATATTTTAGGGAGCTGTCACACCTAAAATCATCTGAAATACTAATCCAAACATCCTTGGAATGAAGCTAGACTTGAGACAAATGTTCCTGGTGCTGAAGGGAATGTGGATGTTATATATAAGATAAAACATATAAGATAAAAGTGTTGTTTTAAAAAGTTTGATAAAAAGTTTGTTTTGTTTTGTGAGCTACACTACATATGCATATAAACATGTGAGCTGTGCCTAGTGGGGTTGTCAATCAAAAGGTATTGTTGACTCATAGCAAGATTATGTTATCAAGACCAGTTAGAAACGTTGGAAGATGGGCTGACATTACTGTTGGCCAACTGCAACCCTGATAGAAAGAGCAGGCCAGTGAATCTACCTGTCAGAGCCAAACAGTGTGCTGGATACTGACTTGAGACCGTTTCTCTGTAATAATTCTCTGCTATCCCTCACACAGCACACAGCACAAGCACTTCATTTTGGGTTGGATATCTCAAAAAAATAAACAAGTTGACATACTTGCAAATGGCCCAGACCCAGATATTATTTATTTGTCTGTGCAAGAATGACCTGGTTTGGTCTTGATGCATTTCTTGAAAGTAAATTTTCAAGTTTGGATTCAATAATGATCTGCAAAACAAAAACAAATGGGACAAATCACCTCAATCTTTCCCACTCGCCAGAGAAACAAACGTGTGAAACGCATTACTTGGAAAGTAATGTTTCTGATTGGTTGAAATTAATCTGAACTGAAAAAGTGCAGTTCCAACAATCGCTGTTTAGGAATTCAACGACCTTACTTTTCAGAGATAATTTTAAATGCTTTAGAAATCATTTATGATCGTCTTTTGATGCCTTTTATGTTACATCTGCATTGAGACGTTTCCTTTAGGCATAACAAGGATGTACTGTATCTATGCATCTGATAGCACTGAACAGTGCTGAAAAAAGGAAGGGTGTTTCCCATCACTCCCAGTAGGATTAGGAGACAGCTTACTGACAAAATTGTAAAACGACATTGCTGTCGTAATCCTGTTTTATGGCTGTCTAACAATCTTTGATCTCACTCTGAAATCATATGCATGAATGTATAGAAGGAGTTGGAGATAATGACACCCTAATGCCCCAAAAGCTTGATTTCCATAGAGTGAATTTGCTTTAATCGCACTTATATTGATTAGTCCCAAAACATGAAACATACAGAGGATATGCCCTTTCCCCAGTGTTCAAAGTTTTTCATGAAATATGGAAGTTCAATTAAAAGATGAGAGTGTGCCAGCAGGTTTAATGAGTTGATTCATTTGATGGGACCTGACTTTGTTATGACGGGCAGATGTATTTCTGTCTATCTCTCTCACCCAGCCTTTTCTCTCTCTCTCACACTTTCTCTCTCTTTCCCTCGCTATCACCTCCCCTTTTCTCTCTCAACCCCCATCTCTATATCTCTTTTATTTGCTCTCACCTCAGTCCTTTTCTCCCTGCCTCCGTGTCTTTTGCTGCCTCGCCCCCTCATATCTCTTTCTTGATCTTCCTCTCTACATTTCTTCTTTATGCACACCCTGTGTCTCTCTCAGCCTCTTCCTCCCTGCTTACCTCCTTGTATCATCTTTTCTGTTCTCCCTTTCACAAAACTTTTCTCTTTCTGCAGGCCAAGCATGGTATCCCATTTGACCATCAACTCAAACAAAAGGGCCCTGGAGGACATGGTCATGAGACCAGGTATGGAGGACATGGTCATGAGACCAGGTGTGGAGGACAGGGTCATGAGACCAGGTATGGAGGACATGGTCATGAGACCAGGTATGGAGGACAGGGTCATGAGACCAGGTATGGAGGACAGGGTCATGAGACCAGGTATGGAGGACATGGTCATGAGACCAGGTATGGAGGACAGGGTCATGAGACCAGGTATGGAGGACAGGGTCATGAGACCAGGTATGGAGGACAGGGTCATGAGACCAGGTATGGAGGACAGGGTCATGAGACCAGGTATGGAGGACATGGTCATGAGACCAGGTATGGAGGACAGGGTCATGAGACCAGGTATGGAGGACATGGTCATGAGACCAGGTATGGTTTCCCTTTAAGCACGATATCTATCTTCACCTGAGTGCAGAGTCCAACGTCCAACAAAAATGAAGTCAGTGCATACAAAGTAAAGGGTAGTGAAGACGTTGTAATCGTATACTGTATACACTTCTCTCAAACTAAACCTGGAAGGAGGGAACATTTCAACAGACCTGTGAGTGAGCTGGAATAACACAGAGGAACATCCAACAATTCACTTGCCCTCTTTCTTTTCTAGTCCATCCAGAGTATAGAAAGCAGACCACACATAAATATGGACTTGAGGGAAGAGAATAGTATGGAATTACTTTGATGCCTAGTGTGCAACTGTGTGGGAACAGAATCACCTGTTAGTATGGAGTATTATATACTGTATATGCCCCCTTTTCCAAAGTAGCTCTATATGTCGGTGGAATATTCCCATCATGCAGGGCCTCCTCCGGAGGCGTGTTCCTAAGAATTTTTTTCCTTCCCACAATGCACTGAGGGCATTGCGGCTGGGAGGGGTGAGGTAGACAGCTGCTCTGTAATTTAGCAGCCCTACTCTTGGAACCAGAGACACACTGGATGGAGGACTTTGCTTTTCTCTCTCCACCATGGAAATGATATTTCCAGGCCTAGCCTAATGACACATAATCTAAGATGGAGGAACAAACACAGCATGAAATGTTTTAACTGGCCTAAGTGTGTTGCATTTTCAAGTTGGTCTCTGTGTGTGTGTCTATGTATGCATCTCAATATATGGACATGTCAAAGCATAGAGCTGCTCTGCCTTACATTGCTCTTACACAAATCCAGCATTGCCCATTCACATTGACAATACATGCACATGAAATGTACTCGTACACTATATTGCTTAGACACAGGGTTGTATGCCCATTGACGATGGGTAGGCATGTGCCTGCCCCAAAAAATGGTCAACAACAAACATGCACACACAAAAAAAAAAGTGTATATATCAAATAAGTTAGATTATGTAGGATGAGTTATGTCAATTGCCTCATTTCCTCTACCATAAGACAATTTCATAATTTCATACATCTTGACAAACACACACACATACACACACACACACACACACACACCCACACTCACTCTTGCCTTCAATCTGTATCTCAGCTAAGGAAAGTGATATTTCATATGTCTGAAGGGACAGGTGTTCCAGCCACATACCCAGAACAACAGGGGCTTAGGTTCGGGGAAGCTGCTTACCACAGACACCCATACCCCCATGAAGCTTATGGGGCTAATTCCAGCCAGCCCATACTAATTCTATGTCAATCGCAGCCAGGTCACCCCACGCCCAAGGTAACACGATAACCCACTGCTGCTGTCAGGCACACTGGCTTGATAGCGGTGTTGGCTTAGGGATAACAGCTGAGTAGGATGGACTATGTCCGTAAGGTATAGATTGTGTGTGTGTGTGTGTGTGTGTGTGTGTGTGTGTGCATGAGTATATGCATACACACAGGACAGGCTGTGATGTCATGGCAAATATTGCCAAGCTGTCAGTTGTGATCATCTCTCTCAGTGTCAGTCTCTCTGTGCAGCGTATTACTACCTAATACAATTTCTACCAATTATCCACGTGATTTAAAGCAAATTAAACTGACCCAACAAATGTAGACTGTAATGCCTACTTGATTGCTATCCTTGCCTATGATTGCACACATTTTGCTGTCCCTTTTATCTACAACCTGAGCCCCAATCTTGCATGCTATTCCACAAGACTATTAGGGTGCAAAATCAACTCAGGTTTGAATAGGTGATATTAGGTCTTGGATCTCCCTGGAAATCACCTCACTTCTAGGTTTCTGAACACATAGGAAGACCCAGTAGCGATCTACTGCAGAATAGTAACTGTCTAGCAAACCCTCGCCAACTACACATGGCACAAGGCAGAATCCCTGGACAGTTTGACCGCAGGTGCAATGGCGAGTCAAACACCCGTCAGTTCCATCAACCACTACAATCCAATGCTCTATCAACTGGAACTAGCCCACATTACAACTACCTCAATGGACAATTACTCAGGGGTGATTTACCCGACGCAATCAGACACACATAGTGGAGGATGACTTACCACTGCTCTGTTTCATCCGCTGGGGTTGACTCCAGCGCCATCTGGCCTCCTGTGTATATCTGAGCAGCTCAGCTCAATTTCCAATACTCACACTAATAGATAGGGCAAATGTTCTAGTCTAACAGGTGCAGGTAGGTGGAGACTGTATCTGTGAGAACGGTAACTATTCCAAACTTTGCTTTCATTTGATGGCAGCTCACATTTGCGGCCATTTTTGTCATGTATTCTGGTTCTGGTTCACCTGTCCTCATTGTCTTTGACTGTTTGGTACAGTACTAAGGAAGTACAGAGATCATACATTATTTCACTGATTTGTTTGACTGGCATTAGTTCTTACTGGTCCAACATTATACTTGCAGTATAATGATAATTAGCACTACAACATTAGTCTCGGTGTTGTGTCCAGCCTCACTAATTACTGGAATACTCAATCACATGCAAGTGATGAGCTGGTTTCAAGAAGCTCGTAAGCAGGAGGATCGATGGAGTCAGTCAATAGGCTCCATTTAGACTCCACTTTGAGTGTCCATCTATCCCGAAGAGGTGGTTGGAGTCAACATCAAAGCTGTACTAATGAATACAAGCGGGGCTCAAGTGGTCTTAAAGCCTGTGGCAAGTTTGATGGAGTGTGCATTAAAACACCAACCATATAGCACTGTTTCCCATAAGGCAGAGTTTGTACCGTGTATAATTCCTATTGAAATGGAGTTGAATATACTTTGTGCAATGTGGTAAATTCCATGTACTATGACTGGAAAAACTCACAGTAAAATACCCTGAGCCTGCCAGCAGAACTGGACGTTTTTCTTGTGACAGATTGGATGAGTTCCTAGTGCAGTAGGTTAGTTGGTATCTTCATGCCCTTGAGATGATACTGCAGATCATTTGACTGTATTTTATGTCAAATAATGCACAGCTGTCATTGGGGGACCATTATTCAGTGTACATTCATGTTCTTTTCTATACATAAATATAAATTACATTTTACCTTTCTTTCTTTTCTTGCAGGTGAATATGTGATCTTGGTTAAAGATGTGACTAGCCCACCATTAATGGGCCAGACCTTACCTATTGCTTTTGCTGTACTATCAGAGCTCCCTGCCAAGGCAAAGGACAAAAGCCAGACAAGACAGAAGAGACCAGGCCAGACAAGACTAACTGATGTCGAATCAATGTTGACATTGTGAGGGAGTATGTAGTCAATATACGTAGATAGACTTAAATCCAGACAAGTAAACAACTACGACTGCAACAACACATACAAAAACAATGTCAAGAAAGGGACTCAAGTATTTAAACAGAGACATATTGCTTGATGTTTTGGCTTCATATATTATTACTTTTGATGAAAAATAAGACATTGGCTGTAAAAGTACACACTGTTGACTTTCATTTTGAGGGTACTTTGAGCTAAAGACTATAACTTTAGTCATGGTTTGTTTCATTTCAGGGTCCAAAAATGTTTGGACCGGTTAGGATGGAAAAACAGTGCTACTCTGGACATCCATACATACCAGTGCAGCATATCCTGTTATATTTGTTAGATAAGCAAAAGTTCACGTTTGCTAGTTTGCTTGCTACCTAACTAGTTCCTATATAGCTCAATTGTACGCTCTGTCCATTTCTGCTGTATCAACTAAGCTTACCTAGTTTGCCTGGATGTTCTTCTAAATGTCACACCTGATTCAAATGATCAGCTCGTCACCAAGCTCTAAGCCTGACCCATTCATTTGAATCAGGTGTGTTGGAGCAAGGAAACATCTAAAACATGCAGGGCAGTGGGTCCCCAGGACCAGGATTGAGAAACACTGCCCTAGTGTATGTAGTCTTGTGCTCTCCCAGTCTTGATTTGTGTGTCTCTGTGTGTCTCTCTCTGTGTGTCTGGTTGGTGTTTAAGCCCTGTGTGTTTCCCTTGGTCCCTGCATTGTCTCCACCTGTCCACCAGATGCCCCTGGACTTTCTCTCCTGCTTACCACATCTATCACCTGCTCACTTGTTCCCACTCGGTAATTGTCTGCACCTACTTCCCATTTCCTCGTTATCCTTACCTCCGTAGGGTGCGGTCATAAAAACTACATTCCCTATGTCCTTTCCTATCCACCAAAGATGTGAAAGACAACCGCGGTGCTAAGAGAATCCGACTGCACTTACACTAGGCGACGTAATTATGTGACAGCGGATGTTATTGACGTAAGTCTGCCGTGGTGAAACTACAATATTGCGAAGATAGACTACTAAGAGCACACGTTATGTCATGTCACTCATATCATCCAAGATGGCCGCACGCACGTCTCTGTGTCTGTTTGTGCTGTGAATTAGGTGTTTGCACTGTGAATTTGAGGTGTTTTTGTACTGTGAAATAGTTGTCTTGGTACTTTGTACTATGAATTAGGTGTCTTTTATTGTTTTACTGCTTAAAGTTGAACAATCGGCGAAATCTCGGATTTCACCAGCAAGTTTTCCTCTGTTGGCCTCTTACCCCCCTCCGGTCTACTCCTGTTTGGGTTTGGTCTCTGCTATGCTCCATGCCCGCTGTTCTGCTGAGTTATCTGACTGTTTGCCGACCTCAATGCAGCTATCCTATCAATGGCCCGCTTCTGGAGTGTCCCCGAGCTGGGTGCTCTGCTGCTAGCTCGCTGCTAGCCCTAGCTGCTGCTAACTCTCCTCCTGACTGCGTGCGCCTGCTATCCTGGCTGCTCTGTCCACGCTATCGGTGTGCTACAAACACAGTTTTTCCACTGTTGGCCTCTCCCCCTCTCCAGTGTACTCCTGGGATTGGTCCCTGCTGTGCTCCCTGTCTGCTGCCTGCTACTGGCGGGTGCGCACTGACCTGTAAGCAGCTATCCTACCACTGGCCCCGCCACCGGAGTGTTTACAAGCTGGTTGCTGTGCTGCTAGCTATGCTGCTGCTCTCCTCTGCTTCTGGTGTGCACTCTCCTCCTGTGGGTCTGCTGCTCTGCTACTGACCGGGGTGCCGACCTGTTGTTATCCTGCCACCGGCCCTGTAGCTGGCGAACCTCCGAGCTGTGCCAGCGTTGCTGCTAGCTCTCCTCCGACTGCATGGACCCGTGGACCTGCTGTCCCTGCTACCAGCCGCGCCCTCGGCGTGCCATCACAGGTGCCTCTCTCCCTTCTCCTCGCCAACACTCACTCATACGCACAATCTGAACTGCTCGCATATTCTGAACTGCCATCAGTAACAATGAAAATACTACTTGCACTGTTCATTGCGTTTTCGTTATGGAACTCTGGAGTGTCGGACCTCAGCTGGAGCTGTGCACCTGGGAAGGTGCTCTCTCCCCCGGGTCTGCCCAGTGCGATCACTAGCACTTTAACCCCACCGTAAATTGACTGTACAAGTGTTGGGTTTCTCTTGCGTGGTTGCTTTTAACTGTGTGAATTTGCTACATCTATCATGCCTTTCTGTTTTGAAAAATTGTTTTACATTTTCAGAAAATTCTCTCTTTGACCTTGTCAAACTAAAAAATGATCATTCTATGCTGCCACTTAATGTCACCAAGTGAAAATGTTTTGTCCTACTTTTACTCTTACTCTCAGGCAACATCCAACCAAACACAGGCCCTATTCTTAATTGCATCAGTACTCCTGATGACTTCAAAGCTAGGTCTGGCCTTGGTGTTATTCACATACAGTGGATATAAAAAGTCTACACACCCCTGTTAAAATGCCAGGTTTTTGTTATGTAAAAAAATGAGACAAAGATAAATCATGTCAGAACTTTTTCCACTTTTAATGTGACCTATAACGTGAACAATTCAATTGAAAAACAAACTGAAATCTTTTAGGGGGAAAAATAAAAAACTTACAATAACCTGGTTATTGTTGAGATAAATATGCTCCGTTCCGTAAATTTAGAGTGAAAGGGCGAAACAACCCCTGGTTTTCATCAGAGATAGGTAGCCTCCTTAAAGAAATGGATATCACTTGGGCCAGGGCAAGAAAATCTAAGACTGAGGCAGACTGGCTCAGTTTTAGGCAGCTCAGAAATAGGTGCACATCTCTTATAAAGAGAGCTAAATCTGAGTTCTACCTCTCTGAAACCACAAAAAACTTAAACGATCCAAAGAAGTTCTGGAAAGTATAAAATCCTCCTATGGCCATCTATCTGCTAGCGAACTTCCAAACTACATTGTAAACGATTATTGCACTCTGACTGATAAAACAGCCATGCTTGATTGTTTTAATGAGCATTTTATTTCTGCTGGTTTTATATTCAAATCCTTGTACCCAGAAATGACTAATTCTGATGTGCAAGCTGAAAATGCTTTCCCTGCACCAGGTGCTGACGGTAGGCCTTCTGATCATCTGTTTCACTTTATGCCGGTATCTGTCTCGGAGGTCCATAGAGCATTAAAGCAATTGGACACTAAGAAAGCAGCAGGTCCTGATAAGCTTGACCCCTATTTTCCTAAACTAGCTGCTGATTTTATTGCTGAGCCTTTATAATTTATTTTTAATCTTAGTCTAGTCAGCAATGAGATCCCAAAAGTCTGGAAATCTTCCTTCGTTCTTCCCCTGCTGAAAGGGGGTGAACCCTCAAATGTAAATAATTATAGGCCGATCTCCAAACTGCATTTTGGCAAAGGTATTTGAAAAGCTTGTCAGCAATCAACTCAAAGACTTTTTAGATTCTAACAATATCTTATCCCAATATCAGTCTGGTTTTAGGAAACAGCGCAGCACTGTTACTGCTGCCCTCAAGGTAATAAATGATATCTTTGAGGCGATAGACTGCAAAAAGATTTGTGTTGCACTATTCATTGACTT
>OMKK01086119.1:0-12173 GCA_900302305.1 Polymixia japonica
AGTCTTGTTGGATAGCTAGCCCTGTACGCGAATCCCACAACCGATTTGTGTGTTTCGCCCCAGGAAGGTTCTGTGTTTCATCTTCCTGCAACCATTTCTTCCTTTACTTCACTTGATTCCTTCATTTATTATTATTTATTTATCTTTTTTATACATTTATTTATTTATAAATGTATTTATTTCTGCTCTCTATATGATAATGAGGTGGGCAGATCTTATACGACATTGGTTAATCGTAGACTCAGGAGTGTGCTCATGAAAAGCTGATTGATCTAGTTTGGTGTTGAGGGGTTTATGGAAGAGTTAGGACAGTTGAACGCTGAGATGGAAGAGTTAGGACAGTTGAACGTTGAGATGGAAGAGTTAGGACAGTTGAACGTTGAGATGGAAGAGTTAGGACAGTTGAACGTTGAGATGGAAGAGTTAGGACAGTTGAACGTTGAGATGGAAGAGTTAGGACAGTTGAACGTTGAGATGGAAGAGTTAGGACAGTTGAACGTTGAGATGGATGTGAAGTGGAGCCAGGAGTGCTGGCCAGTCTTCAAGAGGTTGCCCACAAACTTCAGCACCTCTCTGAGACAGAGGAAGCAACGCTTGGACGTCCGTCCTGTCATGAACACCCTTCAGTCGGGCTGTGTGCCATCTAGAGATATTTCATCTATTCTAAATAGAATAAATGATTTAGTTACAACCTATTACAAAGCCTGGCTGGACCTCAACAGCAGGGCCAGCCCTATAAACGCGACTGTCTGTCACTGACTGACTCACTGAGTTACATCATACGTTGTTTGCAGTCGCATGATTCGGATGACGCATTGGTTTGTTTTTTTGCCACGACTGTTGGAGTAGTTGAGAACAGGTCAGATTCTACTTGATCTCCTAGACATAGGTCTATTGTCAAAGTTGTATAAAAAAGGTAAATAAGTGTAAAATCCTCAGAAGAGTTTGCATACAAAACAGTGGTATTACGTGGGTGTAGTAGTGAGATGCCACCGCAGTAATGCCAACCTGTTTACTTCCCCGGGTCTGTGTACACATTTAACATTTGACATCTCATACAACAACTTTCCTTCTGCTGCAATCAGGTCATCTAATTACTCTTGAGTGCTACATGTCATATTTAAGTATTTGCATATATCTCACCGTGTTATGTTAACCCTGTCTCTCCTCCGTCCCCCACTCTCTCCTATCCTTCCTCACAGTACCGATGCTGGGATGAGGAGGTACCGGTTACCAGGCTTCGAGATGCGGCTCCTGCGAGAGCTGCAGAGGCAGCAGAACAGCACCCTCTTTTGTGACACCCTGTTACAAACTGAGGGTGAGATGAGGGATAGGAAGGGAGATGTGCAATGGGAAGGTTATATGTCTAATTATAGTGTAATGCTGAAATTATATAAAGTACATTTGAAGAGATTCAGTAGAAGAAGATCAAGGGAAATTGTAGGAGGGAGAGGTTGAAATGAAAGAAAACCCATGATCATAGTGAATGTGGGGCTTGAATGCAAACACATTCTGTAAAAGGCCATAATCTTATTGGCCAGTTTTGTCTCTTGTCTTTACTTCCCTCTTTCAATAAGGTGTTTCAGTTCCAGCCCACGGCTGCATCCTGGCTGCCCTCAGCCCCAACCTGTCTGAAAAGCTTTCTGCCTCCCCATTCCCTCTGGACGGCCAGCAGCGCCAACTCCAGCTTCGGGCTATGAAGGCCCAGACTCTGCTGAAGCTGGTGGGACTTCTGTACTCAGGTGAGCTGGAGGTAAAGGGAACCGGGGACCTGGAGGAGGTTCTTACTGCATGCCGCCAGTTGGGAATCGGACAGCTTGAAGAAGGAAGGACACTTAGGAGGGAGGGAGAAGTGGAGGAGGAGCAGTGCAGCTGTAGGAGGTGTAGAGAGGCCAGGATGCTTGCTGAAGGATGGATAGAGGGGGAGGGAAGTAGAAGACGGGATGTGGAGGTGGAGGTGCAAGTGGGGATGGAGGGAAGAAGGGATACAGAAACTCAAGTTGAAGAGAGAAGGTGTGTATCTACAGGGACACAGACTGTGAATGCTGATGAGCAGGTGATGGACAGGTCTATCTCTCTGCCTTATCTGCTCTCCCCAATTCAAACTCCAAACCCAGAACTAGGACCCAATTTAGCTCAAAGCAGGGACAACCTTTCCTCCTCATCAACGTCCCAGAACATCACCTTGCCTAATCTCCTCAACCCCGGTCCCAGCCCGCTTCTTCTCAGTATCACAGGAACACCTAATGATGTTCACTTAGAGCACCTTTTAGAAATAAGGGACATGAAGGCTGATGATGTAGCAGGATCCACTTCATCCTCAGTCCACATGAACTATTCCGTGACGTCCCCCGGTGCATCTAGCGATTACTCCAACCGCCCTCGGCCCCAGGAAGGCAGAACACACCCACTGTCACCTGTGTTGGATAACAACATGAAGGTATTAGCCAGTGAAAGAAGAGCAGCAGAAGCTAGAAAGAAATCTAGGAAGATAGAGGAAAAGAGAGACCAAAGCACCAGGAGAGACGAGGCACTAAAAGACAAAAAAAGAAAGGTCAGCACTGGGATGAAGAGCCTGGCCAGGATGAAACGGATGGAGATGGTGGAGGCTGCACAGATCTCCATCAAGGTAGGGAGTATCGTTTTATTTTTGCAGTGTGTGAATCAGCTGGGATCAATTCCAGTCTAGTGACCTACACCTTAACTAACAATTGTTGTCGTATTAAATGCGAGTCTGAATCACATAATTGATTGATTAAAGATCAGATTGCTTGGTTAGGACCACACAGAGTATAATCAATTTTTCATCAAGCAAATTATTGATGATGTTGATTCATTCATAATAAAAAAAAAAGAGAAATTAAGCAAAATCACTCAAAATAAACACAATTGGATGTAAGATCAACCGCTTCCCACCCATCTTTATATGCAACAAAATACATTCTCCATTTACCATAATTAATATAATTTTATAATCTAATTGAATAATTTAAGACATTTGTAACAGTTGGAGACATCCTCAGTACTTTTTTGGGAAATTAATGGAATACTATCGGAAATTAAGGTTTTTCTCACTCCTATCTTTCACAAACAAGAAAATGTCTGCATAATAGAATGCTGCATGTCACTTTTCAGCAGTGAGGTTTCAGTGATGTCTCCAAAATGTGTTTACTGATGTGCGGGGTGTCAAATGTTGGTGGGTGTTGTTGATTGTTCGTTCTTTTCATCCAGGTGAAACTAAGGAGGCGTACTAAAGGAGAGGTGTGGGAGGTGGTCAGCATCCAAGGCATGGACGGCTTCTCTCCGGCCAACAGACGGTCTCTTCTTGCTGCCCTGACAAAGGTAGATAAGAGTGATGGATTTGACTTCATATATCGAGCGAAAACAAAGGCCTTGGGACCTTTTATGATCCATTTGTGTGATTCACTTCTGACTTTCATTATGTTTGATTTTTTGATTCTGTGTTTAGAGAGAGAGAGTTTGTAACACTTAATTCTCCAGGTGCAATAAAGGCACTGGAATACTCCAAATACTAAGTATCACTCTGCCTATGTACATTATAATTTAGTATCTTTGTGATGCTGTGTACTTTGTATTGTTCTTTGTGGTTTTGTTCAGTTAATGGTTGATGCCTTGTGTTGAATTGTTTTATTTTTAAAATTGATCCATTTCATTTTTGTGCCTGCTAACTTCTCTTTTATCTTTCTATAGGACGGTGCAGAACTCCTAAGGCCACAGGCAGACCTCACACAAGGCCAGCCTCCCCCCTCCACTGCCCACCCCCATCACATTCATAGACCACAGACCCCAACCACAGACTCCAATCCCTCCACCCGTCTTCCCCACCTGTCCACCTACCCTAACCTTCCACCTCAGCATGACGCTACCTCTGACCTTGAATCGCCCTCCAGTGACCTCTGCACTCCAAACCTGAACACTGACTCCCAGTCTGCCCTGCTGCCCCAGGGTCCTTTAGAGGAATCCGATGAACAGATAGAGAAGCTCTTGGAGGATATCATGATGGGTCTTAATATACTGCCCTCTACAAGCCTAGAGAGGGACTGCAGTAGATCGCCCGACCTCCAACCAAGTTATGATGGAGCACCAGACATCTGTGAGCCTTCATTTCTAGACGGTGCAGCGAGGCAGAGTGGAATGCACACTGCTGTTAGTGCAGTAGGCTGCCATGGCTACGGGACAGGAAGTGATGACACATCATCAATAGATACAGGTATCTGGATGGCTTTCATTCTCTTAAAAAAATATATTATTTGAGAAAGATATGTATTGATTGGATTTCATATTTGCTTTCTCCTCGACACTGTTTACATAAAAATAACTACTTAAAAACTGAACATCTCATTATATCACATGTTTAAATAACACTGCACTATGGTTGACTACTATATTTAACTGCATTGCCACCTTAAAGGAATACACTAACCTTTGGCAAATTGGCTCTTTGATCAACCTACTGATGCAGATTCACTTCATGGTGTTCAATATAAAGCAAGCTGCACTGCTTTTAAGAAATGGCTAAATAAACCATGGACATAGAAATTAAATTGCTACCAATCTCCTCATCACACAATTCCTAATTGTAATGATTCCTTGCAAAGTCATTGTATTACTTGAACTGCCCTTTGTCATACTTTACCTAATGTTCCATCATTTTCCTTCCCTCTTCTTAGTCCTCCACTCCATCAGCACTTCTCAGTTTGCCACCTCTTCCAGGGGCACCTCCGAACCTTACTCGGACCCTAGCCCCCAACCCTGCTGCGTCCCCTCCTCCAACCACTCAGCCACACTGCAGCTCCCCCCTCCGAACCCCAACCACCCCAACTGTAGTAATTCAAACTCAATTGCTTGTGGTCTTGCCATCTGTTGTTCAGGTGAACAAAATTCCTTTAAGGCTCAGAACCAGCCCAGATGCACAAGCACTTCATCCATACAACCTACTGTAATGCTTATTCAGCACCACCAGCGCTCTCCTCGCAGTCATTCTCTTAGATGCACACAGCAAGAACAGGGAGTGACCTGCCAGGACACCTCTGTGGCAGAATATAAACCTGCCATGAACCACTCTAAAAACAACGGAGATCAAATTGACCAGCCACATGTAAAGATGTTATCCCGGCTCACAGTAAAATCAGGGGTTCTACAATTTCCTCTGAGCTCCATGGTCCAAGAGACTTGTCCCTCTATACTACAGGGTTCAGGGTATAATTGCCAGCCAATGCAATGCCAGGAACATCTGGAGTGTTCTAGTGACGCAGCACTGATACATCAACACAACAGGGAAAGCTGTACTGGGCCAGGTATTAAAAATGAGGTAGGAAAGAGGATAAAGAGAAAGTCCTGTGCTGGTAGTCAAAATTTGGCAGAACAGACAGCTAAGTGTGAAAATGTGAAGCAAAGTTTCAAACCCAAAAGGAAAGAATGTGATGAAAGAAGAGACACCCGACCAACTAGAAAGAAGATGAGGAAATGCATGAATTATACAAGAGATATGCTTGGTCATGTCTTGAGATGCAAAGAGGCCAAAGTCAGTGATGGAACACAGATTCAAATCAACTTGAGTTCTTGTTTGGTCAGTCTGTCACGCAACAATGTCTTGGCCAAGGAAAGGAAGAAGGCCACCAACTCTTTGAACGTACCAACTCAATATGCAGAGAAACCACAGAAAGTATCAGACATTGCAGAGAGAGTGAAGGGTGCTGTTAACAGCCTGGGAACCCGCGCAAAGTTGGAGGTTCTGAATGCTGACCAAATCAGAACAAGGAGTTCATCAAGAAAGCTTCAACAAGGGACACTAAGCGATGGCAGTCGAGAAATCCCCCAAACCCTGGCTGAGAGAGTTGGGATTGTGGACGAAGTAGAAGCCCCAAAACGGAGGCCTGGGAGACCTCGGAAGATAAAGCCTGTTTCTGCCCAGATTCCCCAGAGAACTTCTCATGAGGAACCATGTAGTCAGCAGCATGACAGGGAATGCAGTCCAGAGAAAATCAGCGCCATCGAGCCAAATAAAGACTTAAAACAGACATTAGGTCCAGATAATCCTGACAGGGCTGAGGCAGACATTGACCAGCAAAGTCCAGCAAACAAGCTCATAGAAACCAAACGAACACCAATGGTGTCTTTGAAGGAATTTCGAGAGCTTATAAAACACAGACACCTCAAGACTGGAAAAGGTGACATATACAGTAAGAAGACGGTGTCATGTAAAACTGAGAAAAATGTAGAAAGTGAAGGGAAGACTGACAGCAGTTGTGAAGCGCTAACCGAGAAGACAGAAGTGGACACAGACGTTACACAGACTGTACTTGGAGGCGATATTAAAACATCTGATGCCGATGTCTGTATTCCATTTGATAAAAAACACAATCAGATCATCAGAACTGAGAATCGCAGAACACAAACCGACAATAACCTTCAAAAACAAATGACAATTAAAAAGGAACCTGAGAAGCCAGATCAAAACAACAATGAAGTACTTACTGAAACTCAGGCAGGAAAGGAAAGGGAAGGTTGCAGCAGCACCAGTGTGTTGACCCTTATGGTAAAAGTTTTACCATCACATGAAAAATCCCCAACAATAGCAGGAAAAATGGAAGATTCCCAACTGAATGGTGAAGATAACAGGTATATTGTAGATGCAGTAGCAAAAGAAAGTAGATTAGTGAATATAGCTACTCTGAAAGATACTGTGGAACTTGAAGAAGTGGGAATGCAGGAAATAAACACAAGTCTGAATGGGCCAATGGAAGTTGAAATGGACTTTTCCATAAAGGAAACTGCCTTCAATGAAGAAGACCATCCAGTATCTTGCTGTGCAGCTACAGGAGAACTGAGCAAAGAAGAAGAGGACAAATTTGGTGCTGGAGAAGAGGAGGTGGTCAAGATGGGAGTTTGTAGAGGAGGGAATGAGCATTTGCTGAATCCTGATAAAGGTAACGTCACTCTGTTAGCAATAGATTCAAGTTTTCTTGAAGCTCCACTGTTGAAGGTCCATCTTCACAAAAGTCCTGGTTACCGTTTTGTATTGATGAGGGAGATGGAGCTGTGACTCCACCCACAATAGGTCATTTCTATGGAAACCAGGTTACCCTTTGACAAATGGAAAAACAAAACCAAAGTAGTGGCTATAGGGGCAAGACTAATGAACTCATTACAGCGCTGGCACTCATGAAAATAGACCAGTCGCATGAATTGTACAGCCCAGCCATGCAGACTTGTGTCCAAGTGCAACAAACAGGCTTTGGTTTAGCACCTTTCATTGGTTATATTGGCAGCGTATCCTCGTGGCTCTCGATGAGCAGCTGTGTTGCATTGCTTACGTGCCCTGTGTGGCAGCCCGATGAGTACAATTATAATTAGTGTTAAGAGAGGGTGGTTTTGGGAAGCCAGTCATACCCACTCTACCCCAGCCCCTCCCCTTCCTCTGACTAAGCTAGGTTTCTACATACTTTAGGTGCCCAACCAAACAGCACAAGGGATCATTATTGTGTATTAGCAAATGTAATTTTCCTTAAACAATAATGAAATAAGATGATATTTTAGATAAAGACTTATGAGACACATTGACAGGCATTCTACAATTCTCAGTGTAACGTTATTTGGAGTTTAAATGCTTTTAGTTTTGTGCAATGAAGGATATTCAATCAGTTAAGTAGAATATGTCTTTGCATCATCACAAAATGCATTATGCTTATTTGATACATAGATTCACATGACTGAGATTCAGATAAATTAGGTTCCACAGCAGCATGTAACTTCTGTTATGTAACTTTCTCTCTTAACTCCAACAGAACTGGAACTGCCAAAAAGTAACGGACAGTCTGCATCCACTGCTGAGGGCATCACTCACAGACACATATACCCACCTCAAGTAAACAAAATGACTACAACCCACTATCTGAGCAGGGTCACCGTGGGCTCAAGCTGTGATCAGAAAGATGAAGAGGAAGAGGAAGTGGACGTTCTACATTGCTCCCCAGAACAAGGCTTTCGGCCCAGAGAGTGTGGGGTGGGACTTAACATTAAGGAAATATATCCAGAAGAAGAGGAAGAAGTGAAAGAGATTGATGTGACCACAGTTGAGGCAGAATAAGCTCTATATTGCTAAGTTGACTGTTTGCTATAAATAGCTTTTACTATAATGTGTACTTCTAACTCTACAGTGTTTGGACTGTTTTTGTTTATCAGGTTAAGTGACGACTATACTTAGTTGCCAAATTAAGTGCATTTTACTTTGAGGTTATATACACAAGGTCTTTAGTTTACACGTTTTCTATAATCCTCACATTCATCAAGTGCCTGATAAACCCTAGGTTGTGTACAAGCATCATGTTAGTTATTGGCTTCTTCGGTTACATATAAATGGGTCACATGGAGTTTTTAATTTCCATGTGTAAGTTGGTAAGACTGATGCAGGAAGAAGAATGTTTTTGCAGCGTTTGTTTGTTTATTTTTATTTCAAACATGTGAAAAAAAATAAGATTATTATGCATTAATGAAAAGACAAAAAAATATATAAATAGGAAAAAATAAAATAATTAAATTATAAGGCAGACCTAACCAAAAGACAGATCACATTCACATGTCTGAAAGCGTTAATTTTACAGTTTAGTTTAAATCTACAATTTGATCTGTCAGACTTATGGTAAAGAATTTTTCAATATTGTTTGAGTGTTGAGTTATATTTGTAAAGCATATCGGGAAGATGTTTCTTTTAAATATAATTGTTTTATTAATACTGTTTTTATTAAAAGGTCTGACTTATCCTTAACATCGCTGGTGTTTTAAACGGGGGTTTTGTACAGAACGCAGGTGGGACGAGGATAGAAACGCCCCCTTCCCCATGTGTTTAAAACTTTATTGACAGCGGAAGTGGGTGTTCCGTCTTTATTGACCGGGGGGAAACAACACACGTGTTTTTCTTCCAGATTTGAAGGTTACAGAAGAGCAGCTGACGGACGGGTTCGCCGGTCGTGTCCTGAAACAGGGTTTATTATAACAGTGTTTATTATAACAGTGTGTTTGTGGCTCTGAAGCAGACATGGATCCTATGAAGGCTCAACAACTAGCAGCGGAGCTGGAAGTGGAGATGATGGCTGATATGTACAACCGGTAATATAATATAACAGGATTGATAGCACAGCTAGCTTCTCTCCTCACATGACTCCATCAATATAAATCGCCTCACGACTTTTATTCGCAATTGTGTCCACTTTTATAAATTAATTAGTGCGATGCGTTGACTTGAAGTGAAAGAGGTCATTGTTGACATGTTTACCGAGAAGTTAAACGTTACCTTGAAAGAGTCAAGATGAATCCAGCTAACCTGCACTCTGGTGCCACAAGGTTGAGGGATAATGTTCACTGGGCCAAACATCTTCTAATGGTGTTAAATGTGCAGGTATAAGTGTATAATAGCAATATAATTAAAACAAATTGTAAATCCTATTGAGCGAGCCCGTTACACCTGTAAGAAAAATACATCAATTTAAATCCAGAATTGATATTCATCATAATTATAATCCTAACATATGTTCCAGAAGTATTTGTCTGTCATTTGCAGCATACAGATTTCAAAATGATTTCAAAAATCTCTTATAGTTCAACCTGTTCAATCGGTCGTAGGATGTATGTACCAGGCGACACAACAACTAAATGGTTTCCTCTGATCATGTAATTGGTCCGGATATATATTGTGAATAGACTTCTTTTCAAAACAGAGGTTGAAACATTAATGTTAATTCATGAATGTTCATAATCAATGACAAGTCACGGCCCGAGGTTCAGCACCCCACCATGTCTCCCTTTCCTGTCTGAAGAAACCTCTGCATGTAAAGTGCAAGAAGAGGGTTGACAGAACCAAAATACTTACCCAATAATAAACCATGGATCACCAATGACGGCTGTTGACAAGGATGACGTAAAATGTATTTACAGGTAGATTGAGCTGAGGAGGAGAATAAACGAGGGGAAGAACACCTACAGGGAGAGAGTAGACAAGAAGAAGGTGTGGAGTGGGATGAGGAAGATTCTCATCCTCAACCATGTAATTTCCCCAAGAGGATAAAGAAAGTCCTATCAACTCATAAGCACTGGCTACAAGCAGGGAGGGGAACCCTTTATTTGTTTCATATTTACTCAAGATGGAAGGCATCCTATTAGAACCCATTTTTGACCGGCTGCTATTTGCCACACAGTATCTGGTCACGATTTCCTCTAAGGTTGTGCGTTTGGATTCAATATGCAAGCTAATGCGAATGAAGGATAGCGATATTGTAAAGGTGCTAAGGCCCAACTCAACTGCACCTATGATCTGCTCTGGACTGATTTCTCCTGCACATGGCTGTACGTTTTTCTGTTATGAGCCAATATAGAATCCTTGTGATCCTGGAATACTTCCATGTGTTACAACCCATCTTGGTACTTATGCTACTTCAACCTGTTTATTCATTGAACCTTTATTATCTGATGGATATGAATGCTCTACTGCTTGCATGTGACTATTTAAAGTTTCTGAGCTGTGTTCATGCACATTACCTTTACATTTTCTTGTGCATACCTTGTATATGATTAATGTTATAATGTAACTGCGCACACTTCTGTAAATGTTACCTCATTTTGTATATTTGGCATGTGAATAGCTACAGTACATTTTTGCACATAAACATTTATTTATTTTCATATGCATTGTACATGTATATGATCTAGATTTATTTATGTTTGTATGCATGTCTAAACCTTAATCCCATGCTGCTCTGACGACCTAACTTCCCCCCAGGGGTCATCAGATGACTCCGGCTACGGTGAACGTTCAGCCCTGTGGATTTTTCACGTCATTATCAGAGAAGCAGTTGCATCTTATTTCTCTGCCTCTAGACGCCATTCACTTACAGACAAAAAATATCAAAAGCATTTTCTGAGATTGCAAACTATGTTTAGTAACGTAATCCACGACAGACGTGTGCGTCTTCAGAAGTTTTGCTCAGTGTTGTATAATACAGCATTAAAAAGGCATCATTTTGTGAATGAAAAGTGGTTCCATTCAGAGTTTTTCCATCTGAAAGTAATCCCCTTGAAATAGATTAAAATACAACGTTAAATAAGCAGGTTTTATTATTCAACTTGTAAGACACACAAATCGGACCTACTGATAATAAATGGCAATTTTTTTTATGACGCCTGTTTCAAAATTTAGGACACGTAAGATTTAAGGTTTCGAAGACATCCCTGTAGCTACGGCTAAACGTGAAAAACTGACAGGAATTTCATAAAGGAGAGAGGCCAGTCTGGAAAATGGAAAATTCATCATGGCCGTAGTTATACTTTAAAGTTAGTGTCTTCCACCTACCCAGTGGAAGACACTTGGCCGACTTGATACCAATAAAGTTATGTTGGATGGTTGGCTCCGCCTCCAGAGCCGTGGTACCATGTGACTTTCCCGCTCTATTGACCACACCCTTATTCCATAGTATCCCTGTCCTTCAACTGTGCTCAACATTCATCTAAGAAATGGCACCTAACTTGCTCCCACCTTCCTTCCCTTCCAGAATGACCAACGCCTGCCACAGGAAGTGTGTACCCCCCCACTACAAGGAGGCAGAGCTGACAAAGGGCGAATCGGTGTGTCTGGACCGTTGCGTGGCCAAATACCTGGACCTCCACGAGAGGCTGGGACGCAAGCTGACCGAGCTGTCGGTACAGGACGAGGAAACGATGAGGAAGGCAGCTGTCGGGAGTGGCTAGACAGAGAGACTGATGGAGGAGTGTTTGGGGAGGGGGTTGGGTTGTCGAGTCTGGAACCTCTAGAAGAGACTGCTGTTTTAAAATAAAAAGGAGAGGGGATTGGGTGGGTTGCATGGATAAAAATAATAATCTAAATGGTTATATTAATGCCTGTAAAGGGGGCAGGTAGAGTAACATTTGTCTCATGCTGAAGGACGGACTTGGAGAATGATGCAGCACTGTGTTGGGTAGGGTTGACCTTAAGTGTGTGTGTGTGTGTGTGTGTGTGTGTGTGTGTGTGTGTGTGTGTGTGTGTGTGTGTGTGTGTGTGTGTGTTTGTGTGTAATGTTTGTGTGCAATGCTACACAAGCTAACACAAGCCTATATCAAACTGTGTTTTGAAGGCATAACAAATGATGAGTGCAATTATGTTG
>OMKK01086145.1:0-13545 GCA_900302305.1 Polymixia japonica
AAAGGATCTGATAGGGCTGCCAAACACACACACACACACACACACACACACACACACGCACACACGCATACACATACACACAATTTAAGACAGTTACTGAAAATTGCAAAAAAAATAAAAAGCATTTTTAGCTAGACTAATTAGAGCGGCACAAAATCCTGTTCAACCTTTTGAAAAATGTTCTCTCTTCTTGTTTTTCTCTTATTTTCCCAAGTTGTGTTTATTATCATCGTTTTACAGGTGATGGAGTATCTGTGTTCCAAGTCACCATGTCGAAGGAGACAGACTGTTGCCGGGTTGGTAACCAGTCCTTCCTGGTAACTCTTGGCAACCTGAGTGTTCTGCTACAGTTCAAAACTCCAGTTGGTTAGTTTATCACACACACAAATGATACGTATTTGAAGTTTTGACATGAATGGCAAATGGCTTCACACACATAGTATACAAAATATTATATAAACCTGTGATCCCTTATCGATTTTACATGTAAAATACAAGTCATTCATGATGAATGGGAGGAGGCAAGTTTAACAAGGATTTTGTGCAAAAGGGTGTGTGACTCGGTATTTGGAAAGGTGTTTCTAATATTTTGTTACACTCAGTGTAGATTACAGCTAAGCTCACATTGCTTTCCGAAAGGTGTGTTTTTGCACTTTGCACGATCAAGTCTCAGCCTGCCTCGTGAAACCATAGAAGTTCATAGCCTCACCGGGTTTTACAGCGTGCTAATCTGTCCCAAAATCCACCAAACTGTGCTGCACATCTACTGTACTCTTAGCCACCCTGTTTTGTTTCTGTTGTGAACCAAGCCAGGTTTCTACACGGGCTCTCAACCTGTTTTAATAGCATGAGGGATCCTCACATCACATCCTGTGGATTGATTGAATTTTCACTCAGAAGGTTTCTGCATAGTTGAAATAGCTCTAGTTTAAGCACAGAGGATAATCACATCAGCTCCCGCGGATAGTTAAGTGCGTTAGGAGTTCAAACGTTTATGACGTCTCGTGTCCCCCGGATCGCACAGAGAGGCAGAAGTTCTGCGGGCTACTGCGCAGGGTCGACGACGAAGGGACCACGGAAGTGCGCGGAGAAGGAGGCAGAAGAGGGGACGAGGACGGAGAGAGGGATGAAAAGAGGGATGGAGAGGGAGCCCAGGACCCCTCCAGGAGGCACCCCGACGTTTGCGACCCGAGGGTCGAAGAGTCCTCCGCCTCGCAGTGCTTCCAGGTAGCCGCTCCTGCCGCCGCGCTTTGCAGACACGGGGCGAAGGAGTTTCGGTTGTTTGGCGGCGCGGTTACTTCTGACTAAAAGTGTGTACGTTGTGGCGACAGTAACCTGTATATTCCAGTGATCATTAGGCTGATGGGTGAGTATATTTTAAACGTTGAGATAAAAGAGGAGGTGCTCTTGGAAAGGTTTGAAGATGATGTGATGTGGTTATTGATGATAAAGCTGGTTTGTTGCCACTATTTCATTAGAAACTTCCATCAGAGTTAATCATTTCATTTTAAGATTGAATACGTCGTTTAGATTTAATTTGATGGAAACCCACTATGTGCGTGTTTGTGCATGTCTGTCTGTCTGTCTGTCTGCATGTCTCTGTGTGTTTGTGCGTGTGTGTGTGTGTGTGCGTGCGTGTGTGCGTGTGTGTGTAGTTCCACAGCTGTCTGTCGCAGCAGCAGAACATTCTTCAGGACTACCTGAGGACAGCCACGTACCAGAGTGCTATCCTGGTCAACGACACCGACTTCAGAGACAAGGTGACAACACACGCAGTCTCCCCCGGCAGCATTTAAACTCCACCCCCTAATAATAGGGCTAACAGTAGAGCAGGGGACGACTTGTGCCATGTACACGGTTGTTGGAGACAACACATCAAGAAGTGTTCATGCCTTCAAGAAAAGACTAAATAAACACCTCCTCAGTACGAGACCGTAGAAACCTAAGGACTCGTCTCATATATTCCTGGGTAGCTTGCAGATCAATGCTAGGCTTTCTGAATCTCATTTATGAAGCCTGTATCTGTAATAGCATTAATAAAAATAATTAAAAAAAAAAAAAAAAACACGTGACATTGTGGGTCTGAATCCAGGTCACATTTGTTACATCTTTCCCATTCCCCTTATCCTTTTGTTTCCAGGAAGTGACAACTAGTTTAAACCAATAGAAACCTACCCCAGTTCCCCTCCTACACAGGTCAAACTCATTATGATTGGCTTGGTGACTGGCAGAGCTAATCAGATGTAATTTGTCAACGAGCCATTTTCAACAGAGCTTTGAAATTTGAATGGATGACGAGCTTGAACCTTTCCTGACAGGCTGAAAAAGGTTATAATCAAGTAATTATGGCTGGAATACCTATACTAGTTCCCCATAGCCTTGAAATGAGGAAAACAGTTGCTCTCTCTCTCTCTGCTTGTCTCATTCTCTCTCTCTCTCTCTCTCTCTCTCTCCCTGTAGGTGGTTCTAGATGTGGGCTGTGGTTCTGGTATCCTGTCTTTCTTTGCGGTCCAAGCAGGAGCCCTGAGAGTGTATGCTGTGGAGACCAGCCCCATGGCCAAGTATGCGCAGGTAACAATCCTTCACACAATGTCCACAAACAATGGCCTTCATGACGGCGTCACACCGGGACAGACAACATACTTTGATCAGGCGGCGTTCAATCACGAGTTATCTATCAACAGCCATAGGTCAAAAGATTAAGAATAAGAATAAACCAGGTTACAAATTGTTGTAAACAACAACAAGAAGACACTAATGTCAACAAGGGCTCAGGAGGCAGCGCGGGTCGTCTAGTAATCGGAAGGTTCCTGCTTCGATCCCCGGCTCCTGCAGAGAGCGTGTCGAAGTGCCCTTGAGCAAGACACTGAACTGAACCCCTAACCGCTCCTGATGAGCAGGTTGGCACCTTGCATGGCAGCCTCTGCCATCAGTGTATACATTGTAAAGCACTTTGAGTGGTCAGTAGATTAGAAAAGTCCATTTGCCATTTAACAAATAATCTGGGATTTAAAAAGAATACTCATGTGGCTGACTTATCATAAACAGTGTGATGAAGCTTGCATCGCAACAAACTAAATAGTAGACACAAATATGTCAAATTAATACTCTCCTCACAACTGGGGGATCAAATCTTATTCATTCCCTTCAATATAGTAGCCGCTGTCTTCACAGGAGGGAAGAACTTCTCTCTTCTACCACCTGGAAATGGGATTCTCGCTCCAACTAGCCAACATTACATTTAAGGACAAGGAACATTTCAGTTCACTCACTTCAGCAACTGAGCTCGCATGAATAGTTTTGTGTATAGTGTGTGTGTGTGTGTGTGTGTGTGTATGTGTGTGTGTGTGTATACACACACGCACACACACACACACACACACACACACACACACTCGCAGACACATACAGTGCGCTCTGCAGAGTGAGGAATTCTCAGTTAATGGTTTGCGGCCACATCTGGCCCAGGAATCAGCAGGGGCTCGGGAAGATTTAATTTCAAGACCAAGACCTGAGCAAGACCAAGATGGTAGGAAACCTGATGTCCAGACATGACGAGACGTGAGGTTATCAACATATAATACGCCTTTCTCCCCGCGTCCTACATTGTCGTGGTAATGACACCGTAGTCTGCAATATTGCACGTGACATGACCTGCACATTTTCCTGTAATTATCCGTAAATTACATATGTTATAGTTACAAACCTGCACACTCAGACCTGCCCGTTTAGATGTTTTCTTATCTATTACCTTTCTAGAAGGCTTTTATCCCATGAGGCATTTATCTTAGAATCAGCACACATACCTGCTCCCATATACGGACCAGCTATAATACGTATTTGCACATAGTTTATCCACACTAATAGCCACAATGTATATTGCACATTTATATATTAGTTGGGTTGATGTATCTCCATTCCTTTATTTACTGACTTTAACTGTTCCAATATGTTGTGTTATTTAGTGAGTTGTATTATTTTTACTCAAAGGGCTTTAAGACCCACTCCAGTCCTTATTTCAAAGAGCGGTGACGCAGGTCATTTGAACCAAACAAGACGTCCACCCCCCGCACCAGAGGTGCCGGTGCCATTCCCAAAACGATGCAGCGAAGGTGCAGCTCTCGAAGCTGAAAAGGCTGTTTGACTGTTTGTTAGGGCTGTCGCGAAGAGGCAGTTGTGGGGGGTTCAGAGGGTTTTATAACTTATAACAGCTGTCATGCTAGGCTAGCCACGTCACAGCATGAAACAACACACATCAAGTTAATCGTTTTTGGCTTTGCTTAGAAAATAGAATTTTCTGCCCAAAATACTAAATGACCTAAATTACATTTTCGGACTTGATTCATTGTGGGAACCCATTGAGCAGCACCAGGACGCAGGTATCAGCTCGAAAACGTCAATCATGTGCGGCTTTAATAAAGCTAAATCCAATATAGTCAATGCGTAGCGGTAAAGTAGTCTGGCATTTTACGCAGCATTCTTCTCTATAGATGTTGGTCCAGAGCAACTCTCTCTCCGACCGTATCGTGGTCCTGGAGGGCAAGATGGAGGAGGTCAGCTGTCCCGACATGGTGGATGTCATCGTCTCTGAGCCAATAGGCTACATGCTGCTCAACGAGAGGATGCTGGAGAGCTTCCTCTACGCCAGGAAGTGGCTCAAACCCAACGGTGAGGGCAGAGACACCCACTGCGAGAGCTCCGACGACCGCAACTGTTAGGGAGGAAATTTGAAAAAAAAACCTGTTGTTTCTTTTCGGTCTGATTGTTTTCTTTGTTTGATGCCCTCGTTTTTATTCCTACTTTCTGTTTTCTTTCATTTCATCTCTCTTTGTGTCTCTTGATCTCGTCTCTCTCTCTCTCTCTCTCTGTGCAGGTCTGATGTTCCCCTCCTCTGGTGATATCCATCTGGCTCCCTTCACCGACGAGCAGCTGTACATCGAACACTACGCTCGCGCCAGTTTTTGGTTAGAGAACACGCATACATATACAGACATATGCACACAGTAAACATACTTGTGTTTACAAATAGATACAAACATATAGTACATATGTATACACAAAGAGGTATGACCACATGCGCAGGACAAGAGAACGGTAATGACAAGCGACAAAGTTAATGAGCCTGATGCAAACCCATGGTGACTGTCGGGGAAACCCTTCCAGGATACACACTAGCTCTCTTTATCTATCTATCTATCTATCTATCTATCTATCTATCTATCTATCTATCTATCTATCTATCTATCTATCTATCTATCTATCTATCTATCTATGACACAAACACACACACACACAGGTGCACGGATGCATGCTAACGGGCAATAATGCACACGCAAACACACTAGCTCATTCTCTCCATCGCTAACACACACACACACACACAAAGACTCGTCGCAGGGCTCCTTTCCTTTTCGATCAGAGGGAGCAAAGCATCAGACTGGCGATTCAGCATTCCTAACCAATCAATATTCCCATCAATAGCCAGTCACATTCAAGCGTTTGATTTTTTTTTTACCTTCCACGCTGAAACAACTAACTATAAACAACAAATTCCGGTTCCGCTCTGAAAAAGAAGTTGGTGACCTCAATCTGCGGCTTCTCGGTTTTATATCATGTGCTGCCCGCAGGACTACGCACAGTAAATGTGAGGTGACTCAAACAATAAACGCACTGATGAATTATACATTTACTACGCTAAAATGTTGTAGCACGTCGGAGCTACTTAGAGAAAGCTACAAACTGTTAACACCAGCAAGCTCACGTTGCCCCCTGTCTGAACGCAGCTTAACGCCCCCTGTCACCCACAGGCATGAACACAAGTATAAATACAGGCATACAGCCATGCTTGAAGACAAAAACACACTAGCTCTCTTTTTCTGCCTCTAACAGTCCAAGACAGCCACGCGCACACACACACGCGCACACACACACACACACACACGGTCCCGGTGCTGGACCCCCCACTCGGGGGATGGCGCTGGGCCGTGACCCCAGCCAGGCGTGTTTCCTGTCGGGTGTAAAACGCTCCAGTTCAGCCCAGCTCTGACTCATACATACCATCAAGCCTGGAAATTACCACCAGCCACCAGACCGATGCTGCTGAACTGTGGATGTGGCCGGTACGTTCGCCCCCTCTTACCATCCACTCCGGCAGGGGGAACGACCGTCGCTAGCCGTAGTCGTACCTGGTTCTTGTAATAGAAGAGTCCCCTGGTAAAACAGCCAAAGTGGATAGTGAACTTTAAAGATGTAGCGGCCACTGTGACCAGTGGAAAACAAAGCGAGTTTCCCTGTATAGTTTCCCTCTTTAGAGCCCCTCGTGCATCTCTCTGTGACCTTTCCATTTCACATTAGCGCACGCACGCACGCGCGCACACACACACACACGCGTGTCCACATGCACCAGTGCCTGCATGCATACCTCTGTGTAAGCATATACATCTACATGGCACAATATGCTTGCTTGCGTGTGTGTGTGTGTGTGTGTGTGTGCGTGCGCGTTAGTGTGTTGCTCTGCTCTGACTCCCTCATGGCTCCACCAGTATGTGGGTCTGATAGGCTCAGTCAGCCTTGAGGAATGAAACTAAACTCTAAACTGATGGTCTCCACCAAACCTTGTGTAACCTCCCCTCTGAGCCTTGTATCTATCAAAGTCGTGACACTAAGTGGGCCTGAAACGTTTTAGAGTATCCACTCGAAGCCTCGTGTTATTAATATAATCACCATTGCGGGTTGTGGAATTGTTTTAATCTGGCAGTGATTACGGTAAATTCTTCTTGGTACTATATTTTTTCCTGCAAAGAAAGGTTCTCCACAGTTCTGCTTACTATTGGAACTGGAACCTACAGTGATGCGAGTCATTTTAACAAATTTTTAGCTCATTACACATAGCATATTGGACACTCGATTTCTGTTACTTCTTATGAAAAGAAACCAGTCCTTAATCCATTAAGAGAAGAGGATCCTCTGCACCAAATTGTCTTAGTATGGGAAAATCAACGAGCGAGGAAAGAATTATTAGTTTACGCAAGTCACGAATAAGTGAGACTAGCGGAAAATGTGAGCGGACATGTGCCTGCAATCAACAGTCATGCCAAAGATCACCAGCCCAAGCCCTGACCTGATATTGAGGTCCAACACTGTCCCGACTTTGTGTAGAGCTCACTGTGCCACAGAAAGACCTGTCAGATAAAGAAAATAGATTAGAGAGGCCGGGGCTGACATGTGACTTCGGGTTGCCGTGGAATTGTAGACAGATTCATTACCAGTTTATTCAAGGAGCTAAGGGTTAGTTTTCCTGACAGGCATTACCGCTACTACTGCTACTACTACTAATACTACTACTGCTACTACTACTACTATTACTACTACTGCTGCTGCTGCTACTGCCAGTGCTATTACCATTACTACTAAAGTACAAATTGTATCTATCCATCCCTGTTCATTTAAGTGGTGTTTAGTTTGCAAAAGCTTCCCTTTTCTCCATGTCCAGGGACCAGCTTTGTATCTATGGTGTTAACCCTAGTTGTCTACACAGCTCCGCGGTGGGTACAAGTCATTTATCTTCCTCTCCTCCTCTCTTCTTCTTCTCTCTGTGCTGCAGGCAGCAAAGGTGTTTCTACGGCATTAACCTGAGCGGCCTTCACAGTGCTGCCGTGGATGAGTTTTTCAGACAACCTATCGTGGTCAGTAGAGCGAAACACGTTCGCACACTCAAGCAATCATTCATAGCACACATACGTTAAGTTACACTCCACACGTATCGGTAAAGCCCTGTCACATAGCCATAGAATGGTTTAATTTGACCTTACCAGCTTTTACCTTACCTTACCTTACCATTTAATGGGCATTGAACTTACCACAATGACTAGAACTTAATCCCGGGCGCACGAAATCACTACGCCCACTAATAGGTAAGAAATAGGTCCAGACCAAAGTGCTTCTAAATCAACAACGTATTGTTTTTCCACTTTTATTTCTACACGTGTTAAATATAAGATAAGATACAACATGTAATTTAGACAGCTTTGGACTTGTTGGAAGGTGCATTTCTTCACTTTTGATGGAGCGGGGCTCGTTAGCCCACCTGCATCCAGTCTTTATGCTAAGCTAGGTTAGCATGTACCCGGAACGATCTTTGTACTGGACGCACAGAGATGAAATTGATATCAATCTCCTTGTCTGACTCTGTGTAAGACAGCAAATGAGTGTATTTCCCAAAATGCTGGCGTGTTCCTTTAAATACAACAGGAATACGACTGCGTGAGGAAGAGGAGACATTGACAAAGAAAAGGCCAAAGCTATTGTTTTCCTTCCTTTACCTTTGTTTTTCATCTTTGACGTCTTTATCAAGCAGTTCTCTCTCATACACGACCATTCTAGTAATCTAGAACTATTGCTAGCATCTACTGTCAGGGAACTGTGGCTGGGATGCCTACACTCCTTACTGGGTCCTTGCAATGTTGGAATCTAGGAATTGCTAGTAAACATGGTAAACAGAAAGACACCAAGGTATGCAGTTCATTTCCATTAATTCTTAATGTAATGTTTGTTTGGTTTTGTCCTAGGACACGTTTGACATGCAGATTCTAATGGCCAGGTCTGTCAAGTACTGCATCAACTTTATGGAAGCCAAAGAAGAAGATTTGCACAGGTTAGGTGTAAAATGATGTCTCATGTACAGCAAATCAGATGTTTACTCAACTTTTACCTCTGTGTGTATGTGTGTGTGTGTATTTCTATGTGTTTGAATGTGTCTGCATGCATGCATTTGTGTGTGTGTGTGTGTGTGTGCTTTTGTGTATTTGTATGTGTGTGCACGTGTGTCTGTGGGCACATGTATCGGTGTGTTGGGTGCATGTGTGGGTCTGTGTGTGTGCATTTCAGAATGGAGATCCCATTTGTGTTCACACTACTCCAGTCTGGTTTGATCCACGGCCTAGCCTTTTGGTTTGATGTGGCTTTTCTGGGATCCAGGTAAGAAACACCACACACACACACACACACTTCTTGTCTTCGTCAAGATGATTTTCATGTCATCTCTGCTTCATTAGACAGTATTCGATTAATATTAGACAGGGAAATGGGAAGGATGATGTCATGACCAAGGTTTTTAGTGTCTTGGTTTATTTGAACAAAACAAAAAATCAAACTGCGCAAGTGCGACAAAGAAAACACAAACAAACAAACAAACAAACCCAACTGACTATATTTAGCAAAAAGATTGCACAAAAACAACAAAATGCACAAATAACAGGGAAGACCCTCACCGCGACCCCCGACCCCCTCTCTGTACCGCAGGTCTACAGTGTGGCTGTCTACAGCACCAACTGAACCTCTGACCCACTGGTACCAGGTCAGGTGTCTGCTTCAGACCCCTCTGTTCGGCAAGCTGGGACAGACTCTGTCCGGGACGGTCCTGCTCACTGCCAACAAGAGGTAGGCAGGACGGAGGGAAGCACGCGGTTTCTTACAAAATGAAGTTAATAAACTTAAATTGTTGCCTGTTTGATTCAGAGAGATTTGTGAGAGGTAGATTGCAATAACTTTGATCAGTCCAGTGTTTCTGATAAATAGGCCATTCTGTGGCACACCACCACAAAATCAGTGTTGCCCATCACAAAATTAAATTTTGTTTAAAGCATAAAAATGGATCAGAATACTAATGCTGCACTCTACGTGGTACCGAACTTCTCTCTGCAACATCAGAGACATACGACACCACTAAAAATAATGTTCAGGTCCGACGGGAAACACTGCAGCCTGATGACACCTTGCATGAAGTTTTTGGGACTGAAGCGGTTTTGGGTTTTTTTTTGCCTGTAGGTTTATTGTGAATCATCACTGTGAAGAGTCACTGACGTTTTCCTTTTCCCATTCCAGGCAGAGCTATGACATCCACATCACAGCCACGGTTGACCAATCAGGCTTCAGATCAGGCAACACCTTGGACCTGAAAAATCCATTCTTCAGGTCAGTTCGTCGCTCGTCTTCCGCTCTGCGACGCACTGGTTAAACTGAATTTAGCTTTCAAAGGAATCAAAACCAGTCATTGTTTTACTGCAACTTGCTTGGTTGAAGGCATCACATGACAATCAAGAGAGGGCCGGTAAGAGAGGTAAGAGATGCTAGCTTGCGAGAGGCTAGCGCGACGGGGAAAGGAAATGGAAAAACGCCCTCAACGGTCACCCAGGCGCCCAAAAAAAACACACACACGCGTCACACGTTCTGACGTAGCATCACATCACAGAAGCCGATAGCGTGATTTCCATACGCCTAGACTGAATTCCAAACTAACAATGTGAACGCAGATCTCCAAAATGTCACATTGAAACGACGAGTGTAACTGTAGCGTGTGTCTGCAGGATGCCGTCGTGGCTGCATGGCTAGAGGCTCCTAGACCGTCAGCGCCCCCAGAAGGACGGTGGGGGGGTGGTTGTCTAGGGTGGGGAGCCACTCTCTTGCAGGATTCAGGGTGAGGAGTACTAGAGGGCGTAGTGCCATTGAAATGCCATTTAAGCAAGCAGAGGACGGTAAGACAAGGAGGTGCATAGGAGCATTATTATAATACATCTTCCTATAATTATCTTGGGCAACGCTAACATTGAAATGCCAAAATGACACTGTCACTAAGTACTATGTAAGGATGGTCATGATATTATTTTTGCTGTTGCTGTTTTTAGTATTAGTGTTTAGTATATTTTAGTATTATTCATTGCCCTCTCTCTCTTTGTTCATATCTCCCCACCAAAGGTACACGTGAGGAATCTTCAGGTGCCAGGCGGCACAATCAATGTTTTGATTTCTTTTTTATTCTTTTAAAAGTTGTTTTTTTTCTCATCATTTTACCTACAACGGTGGAGAAAAAAAGGTCACTATGAGTAGAACAATTGTTAATATATTATTTTATATCCAATATGTAATTTTCGAAGGTGCCATGAATGTAAATCACACGTAGACGCGCACAGGCATTCGGAAGACAGCAAGTCAGAAAGTAAACATTGCTGTCAGACGGAAGCCTTGTATGTCCAAAATGTTACCTTTTCAAAAGAGAACAGAATCTCATCGGAAAGCCATGTTCATCTAGTGTCCAATGATGCTTTCAGATGCAAACATGATGTCACTTCATTTACAGTATCGTCCATACAATTTAAGATAGTTTTTAAAGTATTCCTGAAAATTCTTCATAGACAAGGTTATGAACACAAGATCTCATGTTATTCCCCCTGCCTGTGACTTGTCTATCTCCTTAGTTAGCTCTGCTGTGTTAAATTGTTTTGAACCCATTACTCTACCTCAACTTGAGGAGACTGTCTCCCATATGAAACCCTCTACCTGCCCCCTAGACATCATCCCCACAAAACACAAAGTCCTCGGCACAGTAGGCCCTCGCGTCCTCATCACCATTTTAAGGAGCTCCATAGCGGTCTACCCTTCTGAAGGTGGCAAACAATCTCTTAACATCAACTGGGGGCAGGATTTGCCTCTGAGGTTGAAGTCACCAAAACCAGTAGGCAAATAATGAGACCAGACTTCCATTCAATTTTTATGATTTCTTTCTCCAATAAATTTTTACAGACATCGTACTTGGCTCAATGGGTTTTTTTTCCCCCGGAGACCGATTTGTCCACTCACATCGGTGGAAAATTGGGTTTTATTTTCACGATACGTCATGATCAAGCGCCATGAACAGTGCTGTCGTGCTCGAGCTGCAGCCCTGATACCATCAGCAACCAACTGTTTATCACACACATAATAATACATCACTCTATCGCTTTGATAAACCGCAGAAAAACAGACAGATGTGAAATAATGCAGAAGTTTCATTCATTGATACAGTCATTAAATACTTTACAGGCAAAACTAAGGAAAGCATTTTTCAAGATATAGAGCAATGGAAAGTGATAGAACGCAATTTTGTCCTTTTTTATGGTCAGGGTACCAACTTGGCAGTGAGAATACAAAACATACTATCAATATTAAATATAATTTGCTCAACGTTAAATATAGAGATTTAAAAAAACAAACATTTAAAACATCAACGCAGTTCAAACTGGCCAAATCATCAGCCCACAGCTGATATGGGCTGGCCCACTTTTGTAGGGGGGCACTCCCTGATGGCCAGCTCTATGGTAAAATGGACTGGCCCTCGTCAAAAGGTTATCAAAATTGAAAACGGAAAGAGCGTTAACTATATCAACTATCAATCGAAATCGAAATCGAAATCGAAATGAACAAAAAAGCAGTCGAAAGAGAGAAAGTGTTGCCGAAAACATAAGAGAGAAAAGACAAAAAAAGCCTTTCCCTCAAATCCGTCCAAATGAGTGCTATCGATGGCATTAGCAACCAGTGGCAGGTGAAGCTAATCTACCTAGCAACAGCCGGCCCAGACGAGGTGGACGAGGACAGCTCTGTCACCGGTAATCAGGTGATCTTCTATTCTCGTCTATTCTATTCTGTTGGTTTGTGGTTTAGGCATTGCCAGTTGTGCTAGTCTGCTTTACAAGGTCATCAGTCAATTCAAAACTTCCCACCAAACGTATGAGCCATAGGTGTAATGTTAGGCCCACAGGGTATTGTCATGGTTTACATTTTCCAGGAGGTGGAGCAGGGTTCCTCCTCTTTTAGATCACTATATTCTATTATATGGAGACTCTAGATTTGGGTTTAGGCTACTTTGTATTTGACAGGAAAGCTGTAACAATGCCTATATCAACTGTGTGAGAGGCTCCAGAGTGGAGTTAACCAAGGACGGAGTCACCATATTGATACCTGGAGTTTTCAGGGTTTTGAGAGTTTTTAGAGTTGCAATACTAACACACTGGTAAGGTTTTGAGCCTAGTAGTCTTATGGTAAAGTTAGCCCAGGCTGTCTGGCCAACCGGAACAGCGAGGGTAATTCAATTACTTGTGGGTGAAATATAATGTCACCAATGCTTCAATAACAATTAACATTGTAAATATTCTCTAGAGAGGACAATAGGCACACAGCTCATGAAATATGGTTGGTTGCTTTATGTTGATTACCAACTGACGGTCATAGTTTACCCACCTCTTTATTTACCATGACATCACTGACAATAACCAGATATGTTACCAATATTATTAAAAACCTGAAAATTGAGTTAAATATGAAACAGATGTATTTTGAAATGTAGAAGACTTAAAAGATTTGTTGCTTTACTGTAGCTCTGTTCTGCTTGGAGAAGAGGACTCTTTAGATCAAAGGAACCTTTTCAAGTTTTTCAAGTCATTTTGTAATGTGTTTCTTTTGCTCTTTGTCTTAATGCTTTGAATGTTTTATGTAAAGCCATTTGAATTGCCTTGTTGTTGAAATGTGCTATACAAATGAACTTGCCTTGCATTTGACGTTTGTACTCCTGACCCAACCTGTTGTCAAGTCAGCCAGAATAAGCATTCATTAAAATGTAAAGTGCTTTCTACATATCAAGGGTTGTAAGAAATTCTCAAACAAAGACTCGAACACCAAATTATATCAGACTACTAGGATGTATGTTATCTATTAAAAGACTATTTTAACCCATAT
>OMKK01086160.1:0-10150 GCA_900302305.1 Polymixia japonica
AATGACCATCATACGTCACAAAGATCGACATCAAGAACAGTACAGTTAGATGAGACCACAGGAGGAGTCAGTATTGATATAGACTGTCAATAGATTGACTGTCAATTGATTGATATAGATTATACAGACTGTCAA
Organism: Polymixia japonica; assembly: GCA_900302305.1. Classification (NCBI taxonomy): domain Eukaryota; kingdom Metazoa; phylum Chordata; class Actinopteri; order Polymixiiformes; family Polymixiidae; genus Polymixia; species Polymixia japonica. The sequence goes on from OMKK01086160.1 coordinate 136, forward strand.
TAGATTGATACTGTCAATAGATTGATATAGATTGATACAGACTGTCAATAGATTGATATAGATTGATATACTGTAGATTGTTCATCAGTGCATGAAACAAAGTTGCAACCCAGTATGACCACACTAGTAATGGCTGACGTCCAACAGCAATGTGCCAAATTGTAGTTTGAATAATGGTACAGTATAATGGTTCCGTGTTAAAATAGTTACATTTTGATTATTTAGTCTTTTGAATATTAACTACATTTATATCTGAAGTTGCACCAGACTTTCAAATAGCAAATAGTAACATTGTAATAACGCTACACTACTAAGTAAGTACATACATTCCACGTTGAGTGGACCACACACACATCCATACACATATTCAGTTGAACGCAAACACGCATGCAAAGACACACACATGCATGCCCTGACAACTGCAGTGTTAGTGCCTTGCTCTACCCATTGAGTTACACAGGGAATGGAACCCCTAACCCTAACAATGTTAGTGCCTTGTTCTAGCCAGTTTGGTTTGATTTGATTTGATTTTGGTATAAACATCCTAGTCAGTTTATCCACGGCAGGATTGGCCCGGGGTTCAGTTTGTTTCTTTCTTGTATGTATCTATTTGTATGTCTTTTGTTGAAGCTGCTTGTTTTTAAAAAAATATAAATTTGACTTTGACTTTTTAACTGCCTTTTTTTCCCTCACCAAAGGCAACACATTTAGTCAACTAGAAAAGGACTATTAAGTCAGAATTTATTATTCTGCAATGACTGAAAAAAATGACTGAAAAAATGTACCATTATAGTCCTATTAAAAGCTATTGTTAAAAGTTAGCTCTTGCTAACGGCAACAACTAATAGGCTCATGTTTCTAAATGACCTTTTCTCTAATGGCGACAGGAGAACAGAGGAGGAAGAGGACAACGGGAAGATAAATTTGACGCCATGAAGCCATGAAGTCTCGTTTAGCACCTGTTAGCGCTCATTAAAAATGAATGGTCTGGCACGGAGCACCTCGACCTACTTCTCTACTAACAGAACTGAGGCTGACAGGAGAGAGAGAGGACAAGGAGGGCTTGGCAGAGAGGATGAAGAGAGGTTGGCAGAGAGGAAGTGACATTTTCCTGAGAAATGACCCTGAGGATAGATGCTGATGAATAGTAAAAGATGTCTCTTTAGTTTTAGTTTAGGTTGTTCGCTATGAAAAATAAAACACAGACAGAAGAGGAAAAAATAGATCTCAAGGGCCTAATAAACACATCCTGTCTCTAAAGTTCAATTTGATCAACTATTCTCTAAGGAGGACGTTCTCTTTTCACCCTCTGGTCATCTTCTGACGGGGCTGCAGGGTCAGCCAGATGGTTCGGCACCCCTGGAGCAAGTAGGGGTAAAGTATCTTGCTCAAGGACACTTTGACAGGTATAGAAGCAGCGCGCTCGGTTGGGAGACTAGCTCACTAACCACCAGGGTATCCTGCCGCCCCACTTTTTTTTTTTTTTACAAAAAGTAAATAAATAGCACATGAACAATCCAATCACAAACAGGTTGGTTCTGGATGTCCCGACCCGGTCCAACACTGCAAAAAATGTAATTTAAGATAGTACTCTTTTTTTCATTTTTTAAATAATGACAAAATCTGCCATTTTGAATAAAAAAAAAAAAACTTCTATTGTTTCCAAGGCAGTTTGACTTGTTTCATTCCTGAATTGAGTCAATATCTTGAAACAAAAGTATCAAGATGATGTCACAATATTCAAGAACATTCTCCCCAACCCTATTTTTTTTCAGCTCAATGCCAGATTAAATGACTTAGTGAATTGACGTTTCACACGCTCATTGAGCGCTGATTTAGGTCACGGCAGCTGAAGAATTTGGAGTGTGTGGCATGGGATTAGAGGCCTGCTGGCCCCTTCCTCTGCCCTGGCCTTGGTATTGGCCCACGTTCCCCGTAGTCCTGGGATTCAAAACGTCAAGTCTCTGGCTGTGACGTACAGGCCAATTCTGGAACATTCAGTGGCTGCTGACACAGTTGGCAGAGGACAAGAGAGTTTAGACGAGGGAAGAAGAAACGGGGAGAGACAGAAACAGAAGAGTGTAAAGGAGAGAGTAAAAGAGAGGGAGGGATGCGGAGGGAAAGTGAAGAAGGCTCGGAGACAGAGTGAGAGATGACCGGGGGGGGGACGCAATCTGGAACACCAAGAAGAAATCAAAGTTCATCTTCTGTTAGAAACTAAAGGGAGATGTCTGCAACACCTGGAAGCCTGAATCTTTACATTTATATTTCAGCAGTTTAGCTGGTTCTCTTCTATGAAGTAGCCTTCTGTGTTTATTCTGCTGGTTACTGAATAACGTTCCGTCATTTAGATGCTGATATAGTTTTCATCTGATTTTTTAATAGTTTGTTTTGAGTTGAGATGTTTTTTTTGTTTTTTTTAAAGGAACCGTTTTGACTTTATTTATTTATTACGTAATTTCCCCAAGAGGATTAATACATTCTGAGAAGTAAGGAGAAGTTTTTCTTCTCCTCACTGTATGTTTATAATGACTTTATTCACTGTGGGAAAAAAAACTAAACAAAAAAAACAAAAACAACAACAGACAAGATGCTGACAGAAAGAGGACAGCCTGGAGGAGGAGGTCACGGCGTAGGGCCGACCAGAGAACAGCGTCTGCAGAGCTGGGAGGGGCCGAGCGTCTCGCTGAAGCGCTGGAAGACTCGCGGATGTAATCACATCAGTCGGACAAAGAACAAATGTTTTCTTGAAATAAGATAATCGATGCTGGAACGGCTTGAAACCCACAAGCCAGGTAACGTCGCCGGGGAAATATGCTACGCCCACAAACATGACAGTTTTGTATATTAAAACGACTTTAAAGTAAGAATACATAGTAAACTATGACCGAAACCCCTCTGGTACTGAAAACAAACACTAAAATGATATTTGTGAATGCTATTCCACCCAGGGCTGTGATGGGTTTCATACACAGCGAGTTTCCTTTTAAAATATGGAGAAAGTAAGTTCCAGGCAGATGGTCAGGGCCAAGGGTCCAGGAGACATGCATAATCTCCTGTTAATTAGTCAGTTAAAGCTCCGCTACTCTAGAAATATGAGAAGATGGGGCGGAACGACGACGGGAGGAAAAAGCAAGTCTGTTCAAACCACCCTAAAGCAAAAACACTGCATCTATATGAGGCTGGTGTCACTTGAGAGCTTGCCAAGAAGAGAATAAACTGTTTTGTCTCAAATTAAATGCCCACCACTCTGGGGGGGGGACTCAGTTAACAGAGCCAATCAAATGAGCTACATCACATTCATATTTAAGCTGACAGGCATGTCTAGGGTGACTTACAGGGAGAGAGCAGGTAGGAGTCTCCAGTCTTGAACAGACTGACAGCTTACATGGTTGTTGATGGATACACACACACACACACACACACACAGGCTGTCGCAGGGAATTAAACCTGTAATCTTTTGGTAACGGGACCGTCTCTTCAACCACTGTGCCGCGCTGCTGCCCTGCTGAGCTGGGCTGTCACCTGTAGGGGGCGTTGGTGTTAGGGGCACAGAATGAAAGGAAAGTACTACTAACCCTGTTCCCTGTTCTGACCTTGGAGGTGACTTGACTAGTTTAGCCGAGGCGGTCCTGAGAGCTTTGTATTACACATTTACCACAAGGTTACCTGGAATGACAGACGGCAGGTCAATAATTCAATACAGGTAGAACCTCCTATGATGAGAATCACCAACTTAAAGACCCACCACACCAATCTGACCTATCATGACAGGGAAAGGCCTCCCAACAGTAGCAGGGAGAGCTAGCGGTTAGCGCAGACTGTTGTCTAACCAAAAGGTCACACATTCAATCCCAAATATCACCATTGTGTCCTTCTGACTAACATCCCACTGAAGTGCCTTTGAGCAAGACTCTGAACCCTACCTGCTCCGTCACATTAAGTAGCTTTGGATAAACACGTCGGCTAAATTACTTACTTGTTTTTCAACGTTCATTTTTTTGAAGGCTACCACCAACAGCCATGTCTTGTTGTTCTAAATGCTAACGCTAAATCAGTACCAAGGTTGGGACCTTCAAGGGATCAGGTTTCCCCGAGTTCTCCTCAGTGGTGAAATTATCCATTCGATGTTACTGCAATATTCATGAGATTATATGAAGGCTGAGGTTGAGTATGAGATTACTCTGTTATGATCTGTGATTTTAAAGATCACCAACAGGAGATCCTTCCCTTCATTAACCTTCTGACAAACAAAAAGCAGAGTTACAAGGGAACTCTCAAAATGACTTTCAAAGTGCATCTCCATTATCTACTCTATGTACCCCACACACAAAACAGACCATCTGTGGCAATCACACACAGGCCAGCAACACTGACCTAATTGGAAAATGTAGCACCATGACAACACACAACCTGTGGCACCCCGGGCTGGATGTTAGCAGCTTATAAATATTCAAAAAGGCCCCCCTCTGACTCGCATATTTAATTAGGGAACTGTCAAATTCTACAAGAACCACCTGCTTATTTTTTATTTATTTTTTTAAACCCCATGATGTCATTGCATGACTGAAGACATGATGTCACTCCCTATGGAGTTGCCATGGCCCGATTTAATCTAGTATTGAGTCTTAAAATCTTATTTTTCTTAAACCAAGTGAAAAATGTTGCCATTGGAGTGAGATGATTTAACTCGTCTCCAAAGCAAATGAACTTCAATTCTTGATACTAATGGAGAGGTCTGCCTTATTCTGCATTTTGTTTTTTGTTTTTTTTAAGATATTCATGTTGATGCTTGTTAGAAAACTGTCAGTCAGTAGACTCCACACTGGCTGCAATGAGCACGAGACGGGGACCCACCACTGCCCCACAACACCATTTTAACAACTATAGGCCGAAATTATACAAGAATCATGTAGGAGAAAAAAAAAAAAAAGTAAGATTAAATATGAAAATAAATAACTTGCTAAGATGGCCTTTTTTGCAGTGTACTGCTGGTGCACACAAAAACGTTTGGGTATGCTACAGCACACTGGCTAATAATTCTTATTATCGACACATTACTATGCTTGTTAGATAAGAGGAAGACAGGAGAATATCCCATCTCCTCCTGCAAATTAGTTTTCTTGTAAGATATGCATTTTTAAGAGGCATGCTTGCCATGTTAAAAAATATATTCCAAATATAGGGCATGGGAAGCCAAAAATATCTAAGTAATATTCAACTTCAAGAAACAGAAGTGAAGTAAAGGGAATATTATACTATGATATATGATATACTACTATATCATAGTATCAGAGAGTTGGAGTTTCTGTCATTAGGAAGGAGAAAGTCATGACAAGGAAATGAGCTTCTAACCAGAGCGTTTCCTGTCTATTCGACCACCTCCTTAGCTTCCTGCAAGTTACCGGGGGCCTGTACAAACCACATCCTGGACTATATGTATCGCTCATATCATATCACAATGCATGCGGCTGCAATTGATTGAAAATCAACATGGTGATTTATCTGTTAAAGAGCCCGCTAGCACACCGGTTCAGCCAGTGTCCAACTACGACACAGTTTTGAAAGATGTGGAAAACGTGGGGCGTTTGTGATAACAGGCCGCACCCCAGATTCACTTTCACTAGAGCTCTGCGTCTGACGTCACAGTGCAAAGCAGTCTAAAATGACTCAAATCTAAAAGCAGACGCAGGACTAATATGGAAAACTTTGATATTACATTATATACATTAGTCATGTAACCATGTTTACAGCTAAAAAAAAAAAAACGAGATTTAGTGCCCTTTCAATGAGTTTCATTCATCAACACAGGGGATTTTTTTTTAACCATTAACAACATACCACATCCATTTAAATGTCAAACAGTTATTGTGGAAGTCCCCCTTCATTTGCTTTACCCTGCGTGCTGCAGGTTCAGACCATCCACCATTCTGCGTTGAATGTTATGCAGAACAACACAATTAATATTGACAAGTGACCAAACCAGTCCTTGTATATTCTGTCATCTGAAAAGAGAGCGAAACCCGTAATGAAACATCGCGGATGGTGCAAAAAAACGCAGCAGCCCCTCAGCAAGCGTCGAATAAAAAAAAAGCGGACTTGTACAATGGCGACATCTGCATCAGCCGGAGCGTCGAGCAACTGAACGACGACGCAGGCGAGTTCATATCAGTATGCTGCATGTGTCTGGGGGCTACGGGTGCGACAAGGTATCAAACACTCTTTGACAGCAGAGCTTTTGTCCTGAGCCTCCAGTTGTAACCCTGAGAAATAGCTTTGGTCTCTACATAGAAAGCCTCAGGGGCATTTGGAAGCAGTACTGTAGATTCCTGTATGACTGATTGCGTTTTCTGAATGGCTGACATGCTGTACTGTGTCCTCCCACCTGCCAGCTACCAGCCTCTGAAAGACCGATCACACAGAGAGTGGAGCACAACGTATGGCCCAGATACTTATGTAAGCGCATCACATTTGCATAGAGGCCTGTATTTAAGGGAGTGCAGCCTTGTGGATCTTACTGCCCTCATCGCACGCTTGGCTTCCCAAGCCTGTGGCCATGACTGGGGAGGGGGACAGGCGGTCTATTCACCGAGCTCAGGGCCTGGCTCCGTGGTGGAGTTTATCACAGCGAGGCACAGGAGCCTAGTGGATCTTACAGAACTGGAAGCTTGTAATTGGTTTCTGTGCAGAGGAAATAAAAAATAGCATTTCAAACGTGGCGTGCCATCTTTATGAGTAAGACTCCAGATGTCGGTGTGCCACAGCAGTGCAAATGCTAGTTCTGTCCTACTGACTGGAGTCAGTTATCAACTGCTGTCATTAGCAATTTAGCTCAGCTAGCTGGATAATATTGCTGGGTCAATGCCAACATGCATAAGGCGTTCCATTACAAAAGTGTCAGTCAGCAAGATCCTCATTTTATTTACTTTGGCGACAACTTTGGTGATAAGCGGTCATTGCTGTGGTATTTTTGCACTGCATTTCTGTAATAAGTACTATGATGTCGGAAGACAGGCAATTTCCTTTTTAACATGCTTGCCTTCCTCTGAGCGATAAATCTGTTTCTTTTTCCTTTTTCCTTCTTTTTCCGTGTTCAGCCATGTTAGCTATCGCTGGTCATGCTAGCTAACTACCAGGTTTATCTATTTATATATATTTAACATGCTACTGTAAATTGCCTCACTTCCTGTGTGCCAGAGGATTTCCTACCTGGCTGGTTGTTTAAAACAGCAAAATGAGCAAATATAAAAGTTTCATGAAGTAGTTGTAGGTTGAATGACTATTGTGTAGATCAGTAAAACAAGTGAAACTACTCTCTACTCTCATCTACTCTGGCTGAATGGGAAAACCCACTTGAGGTTAACATTGAAATCATTATTAATTTTAAAACATTTGCTTACAAAATATTAACATCTTAGATGATGTTGTATTTAAAAATTAATATTCATAATATAATGAATTCAAAAGGTAATTTACATCAAGCACAATTTCCATGTGTGATTGTTTTAAACATGTATTACTAAATGAAACCATACGCATACAACAACAACACAAAGAGCCATCACAATGATAGTCACATTAACAGAAAAGTGTGCAAAGATTCACTTCTCTTTCTGCAGCAATAAAGGATATGATGTTGTGTAAGGTGTGATAGGAAAACGAGTCATTCAAAAAGTATTTCTATTGGCTAATCAACTGGGTTCTATTGGCTAATCAACTATTGGCAGTTCAGCACGGTTGAACTTCACACATTTTTGGAAGTGGATTGTAAGTGAACACTTTTTGTGCATGTGACCGCCCATTAACAGAGTTCACTCTCTGTCAATGTCCCACAACTCATCTCTGTACTTCTTGATCTGACAAAGTTGGTCTCACACCGTTTCTGTTTACGTTTTACGCCAACACACTGCCTATCCTGTGTGGCTTTATAGCACTTGAATGCACTCAAACAACACAAGAACAGAAGACAGAGTGTGGTAAAAGAGAACAAGTAGATTTTACATCAGAAAATCTACGAATCTACGATCATGTGTAGATTTTGTGCAACAAGAAAAATACAGTCAGAAAAAGAGAAACAGAGAGAGAGAGAAAATAGAGAGATGGTGATTTACAGGTTTTGGGAAACAAACTTGAAATGGCCAACAGCTAGAGGCTGTATGTAAAATGAGTTATTGATTCAGAAAAAAACATTCTTGGAGCCAATTTCTTCCCTGCCTGTCAACATGACACCTCCCCCTTACAGTGACACAACCTCCGGGAGAGGAACCCACCAGGCACGTGACTCTCCTCTTTTAGACCTGGGACACAAGCCAGTCCCAGTGGCAATGTTAAGGAAGACCAACGCTAGTAAGACCAAACTACTAAAGAAGAACCTCTTTATATTCCAGACAGGAACCTGGAGCCACGGACTGGTTGTACTGAATGACATGAATAAATAAATGAGATATGAATAACATGAGAATGAATGACAAAAAAAAAGTATACTAAAGCCCGGGATTAGCTTCACCAGGGGAGGTCAGGTAATGTAATTTTCACCAGTGTAATTCAGTCATTGTATTCATATGGAACAACTGCGTCTACCAATCACGTGAATAATAATTCCAGCTGAAATCACCTACTGGTTTTCATCGAACTCTGAGGTCCTCTGATAATTCTATTACCGTCCGACGTATCGACATATCATTTGATGCGAATTACAATGATTTTTGGCAGTACATCTTTATTATAATACTTCCCATTTCTGGCTTTCGATTGCGCGTCAGCTGTCAGCTCATTGCGATCACAAAAACAACGGAAGCCCTTGAAGAGATTCCTGAGTCCCTCGAATCCTCCTTATCGACTTCTGTCATCCCCTCACAGAGATCGATAAGAAGAAGTATGATGAAATCGATCTGGAGTCCAGTGTCCAGACGTCTTTTCGCTTTCAGCATATCTTTGTAATATGAAAAAAACAACAATTTCATTTAGCTGTATAACGTTACGCGTGCATTGTGTTATGTGATTTTGGGGAGTAATAAAGGGAAAATCTTATTCCGTGCGGAACGGCCATTAAAATCACTGATGTGCGATGATAAAAAATACATTACTGACGTTGTCGGGCAATACTTATCCCATCCAGACCATTTTTTGCAAAGGTAATGGAGATAAAGTGTTGTTAACAGAGGTTCTCATGGCTGAAGAAAATTCTCCTCATGACAACTATTGACAGACTCTCTGGGTTACTGACACTTAGAGCTTCTACCCATAAAGCTAAATGAATACCACCCTGTTGCTAATCAAAGGGGGAAATGTTAATTAATGACCTATAGAAGATACAATCTGGGATTTAAGTCCTTGTTGACTAAATGATGGTACTTTATAAAGGATAGTAGGTAACTTAAGTCCTTGTTGACTAAATGATGGTACTTTATAAATGATAGTAAGTAACTTAAGTCCTTGTTGACTAAATGATGGTACTTTATAAAGGATAGTAAGTAACTTAAGTCCTTGTTGACTAAATGATGGTACTTTATAAAGGATAGTAAGTAACTTAAGTCCTTGTTGACTAAATGATGGTACTTTGTAAAGGATAGTAAGTAACTTAAGTCCTTGTTGACTAAATGATGGTACTTTATAAAGGATAGTAGATGACTCCAGGTGCTGTATTGACAAAATTGACAAAAACTCTTTTTGATTAACTTTTTTTTTTTTTTTCTCTTACCCAGATGGATATATATTTATATAAATAGTGGTTTAGTGCTCCCTAATGCTCTCTGTCCCAGAACAGCAGAGCAGAAAGGGACCTGCACTGCCCAGCTGGTCCATCAATACCTGCCTTTCATCTCCATGTTCAGGCCTTATGTAATATCACCTATTAATATCCTCTGTTGTTATTTAGAGGCCACAGCAGAACGTCCCCGGCTGACTTCCTGCCCTACTAGCCAGTGAGGGTCGGAGTGTTTCCATGGTCATGTACATGAATGACCCCACAAACACATTCAAAACGACAGTGCAAATTTATGTAAGATTGTAATAG
>OMKK01086165.1:0-12545 GCA_900302305.1 Polymixia japonica
TGTGTATGTATATGTATGTGTATGTATATGTATGTATGTGTATTTGTATGTATATGTATGTGTATGTATGTGTATGTGTATGTATATGTATATGTATGTGTATTTGTATGTATATGTATGTGTGTATGTATATGTATGTGTATGTATATGTATGTATGTGTATTTGTATGTATATGTATGTGTATGTATATGTATGTATATGTATGTGTATGTATATGTATGTGTATGTATATGTATGTGTATGTATATGTATGTGTATGTATGTGTATGTGTATGTATATGTATGTGTATGTATGTGTATGTGTATGTATATGTATGTGTATGTATGTGTATTTGTATGTATATGTATGTGTATGTATGTGTATTTGTATGTATATGTATGTGTATGTATGTGTATATGTATGTATATGTGTATATGTATGTGTATGTATGTGTATTTGTATGTATATGTATGTGTATGTATGTGTATTTGTATGTGTATGTATGTGTATATGTATGTATGTGTATGTATGTGTATGTATGCGTATGTGTACATGTATATGTATGTATGTGTATTTGTATGTATGTGTATTTGTATGTGTATTTGTATGTGTTTATGAGCAGTGTTTCATTTGTAAATCAGGATGTTCTGGAACACTGAGTGGTGGCAGATCAAGGTGGAGGTGAAAGGTCACGGAACGCATTAAACAAAGTGCCTCACGCTTATTGAACAGCGGCGTGGAGCTGAAACTATGATGTCGTCCTGCCGTTGTGGCCAAAGTGAAGACAAACAGCGGCACGCCGGATTCTCCCCAGTTATCAAGGGTCTACGAACCCTCAGACACACCTGACGTCACACCTCCCCAAAAGAACAAAACTGTTGATTGAAATGGTATGTCCTCTAATTGATTAGATGTCCTCTAATTAGATTCATAGTGATCTGATTTGAGGCACCACTGTGTTACATGTTACAGTGTCTCTCGGGGAGCCTAAGACGTCCGCAACCTTTTGATCCGAAGACAACTATATTTCACTCCTAATTACGCCAAAGTGTTGCTACGGATTCCATTCCCTCTAAAGTTGAAAAGAAAATAACACGGCTCACCAAGAAAGGGGTATTGACTAAATACCGGAGTGTGTTGTAGGTCGCTGATAGGTCGCGTGTCGATCGTGGGCTTTGAGCTGATCGATCAGGTTTGCGAGTGGATTCCGATGACGACATCTTAAGACGCGATGCCGTCGCAGAGACGGCCAACTCCATTTACCCGGCTCTCTTTCCTCTCCTCGCTGCCCTCGCCTTTCTTAAAGTCTCGGTTATGATGAGCTCCTCTCCTTTTATAACCCTATCTATCTCTCTCTCATATCTTGTCTACGTGCTTCCTGCGTCTCACGCTGATGTCGCTCGCTGTGCTCCTAGCCATCGGTGTCCAGAGGATGCTTTTCCAATTCAGAGTCAATCAGGGAGAAAATTAAAATCTCGCTGGGCTGTATTATTTATACACAGAAACGCCACTTTCTTCATTGTACACTCAGCAGCCTGCTACATGCACATGCACACACACACACACACACAGAAACACACACACACACACACACACACACGTGCAAACACACACACACGCAAAGACAAAAGACACAGGCAGGCGGACACAAATACACGCTCATTCACTCACACTGACCAACTCATTTGCTATCAACCTCTGCATATAGTCTTATTATGTCGCTCTGTTTTTTTGTTTCGTTTTTAAACAATGCTCACGGGACAGAAGCGAAGAGCAGTGACGTGGGATCATTTGAACCAAGTAACGGTTAGCCAGCGGTACTGGTGTCGACCTCAAAATTATATAGCAAAGGTGCAGATCTCAAAATGGAAAGGCTGCTTGGCCGAGTCACAGAGAGGCAGGTGTCGGGGGGTTGTTGTCCGTCTGTCTCGGGCCGGCCACGTCGCTGCATCGGACAACGTACGTCATGTCACGTGAGAAATGGTTATCGACTCTGTATTTTAGGATGAAAACGGAAGTTTTCAGCTCAAAATACTCGTAAACGGCCCAAATGGACTATTTTCGGACTTGATTTATTGTGTGAGCCAAGTGTGCAGCAGCAGAATGCACGAATCACCTCAAAACCATCAAAACACGGGCTTCTAAAAACGCCTCGGAAGCGGTACTATTGCGTCTGGTGAGATCTTGAAGGGAAAAAAAAAAAAAAAATCGAAGTTTTACACGACTAACTTTTTCACCCAAAACGAGGTGAAACGTCGCGGCAATTAAATTCACAGAGCTGTGTTTCCGCTACGTCGACAGAGGAATAAAGAATAAAGCGAGTGAACGGCGGAGAGTTTAGAGGACGACATGTCATGACGGCGGGGTCTTAAATTCCGGCGAGGAGCACGATGTGACAGGGACCGTCTCCTTGACACTAGAGAGGTTTAATCATCTCCCCTCTCTCTGCCGTGGTTTCACACATCATCGAGCCTCACACCAGATTAGATAAATCACTCCCTTTAATAAAGCTTTACTGGGAGTTTGCAGAATCGTGATCTACTGTGTCTCGGACTATGTTAATGTTGAATAGCCGAGTCCCTCGCCGGTATACACTGTGTATATTAGCTTGTTGGTCAGAGAAGGTCACGGCAAGGTCGCTCGTCAGACTTTCCTTCTAAGATAAGTCCTCCGGATAAAGAACGTTTTTTTTTTTTCTGTGGCAAGTAATAACCTCAAAGTGCTGCACCTACGGGTGAGATCGTGGGCGCTCTGTTAAAGTAGTTGAGTGCTTGTCGGGCCTAATTTTAGATACATTGTGACCATGTCAAGTACTTTGAACATTTAGAAAGGAGCAGTGTGATGATTATGATCACTCATTTAACTTCAGGCAGGGAAAGCAATGAAAATTTGGAATATACGGGCACTTTTCTTCAACTATAAGAAGTGGCCAAGGACTTGCATTTATCATATATGTCATGAATTCATCCTAGGATCCTCGCATTGAGCGTACACACACATACACTCTTTCTCTCTAACTTTCTCTCTCTCTCTCTCTGACTCTCCATCTTCCCTAGGGAGAGGTTCGACAGGACCTTGACACAGATGGTGGTGGGGAACAGGAGGAGCGAACTGCATGTCGACATGGCAGCAAGAGAGAAAACAGACGTTTGACAGCAGACCCAGGCGAGAATAATTGAGCAGCATGATCCTCGGTTGACATGAAAACGTCGGTAGGCGACATAGGCGAGAGAGACACTGTGGGACAACGCGCTATTCTCCGGGATGAACTCGCACTATTTGTGGTTGTAAGTTTATTCTGTCCAAGGCAATCGAGGTAAACAAAAATTTGTTTCAGAGCAAATGAGTTACGCTTCCAGGGGCTCGGTGGGGCAGCAAAAGATAATTAGAGAAGCCAGAGCTTATTGGGGTCTTAAAGTATTTCAACCATTCGTTCGTTCATTTATTTATACCTCGCTGACTTCAGCATAGACTGTGTTCTTTACAGTTCCACCTAATTGACTCCAAGCGGTCACTAAGCTACTCAAACCGCAAAATAGAGAGGAATGGTACTACAAAAACCGAAAAGTCTGAACTATGAATTCCTTTGCCTTTTCAAATTACACGAATTTCCAACATTTATATGGTTAGAATATTACCTGATCAAGAGTTAACTGTGTGACTTCCTCGCTTACGGAAGGTGGAGCAGGATGGAGAGAAGGGCGCTCCGGCCTTCAGCAGAAACCACACGACTGTCTTTACAGATCAAGGTGATGCTCCAGTCTGTCTGAGAAACAGATGAAACCAGACTTCAGCCACACAAAAAAGTTCAAAGTGGAAAACTGCTATTTCAGACTTAACTGTCACCATTATCTCAACTGTCAGCAGTCATGATTATCATACAGTGGATGCCTTAAAATACCTGCCATAACTTTATCTTTGTGACAGTCCTATTCTTAGGAATGAACATTAGGGCAACAGCAAGAGAGTAGGGGAGTGAGACGTCTTGTAGGGGAGTGAGACGTCTTGTAGCAGACAGATAGGGTGACCAGGCGTCCACAGCATTTTCATCCCTTGTCCCGCGTCCAACATATTGAGACGACGTCCCGCATTTTGATTGGCTCTAGTTTTCAAAAGTCAAACCACTGCAGGACAGACGCTTTTCTAAAAGCTGGCTTTTATTCAATGGCTGACTGTGAAGGCAGCAGAGGAGGCTGTCGTCACGGGGCTGTGTTTGATGTCAATCGAACTGCGCACACGTGGGTCAAGCGCAGGTTGACCTGTCACCGTCTTTGCTGCCTACGCTCCGCCCAACGGGGGAAACTGCGACTCGCAATTTGTAAACGAGTCTAAATAGATAGACATTACATCAACATTTTAGACTACCTCTCAGCATTGATAACGTGTCCCATATTGTCCCACACAAACATACTCTTTGTCCCACGTTTGGTTTGTTGGGATCTTGTCACCCTACAGGTGGTTTTCACATTAGTCAGAAACAAAAAAACATTCAGTTAAGAATTTGAAGATGGCTGCTTAAAGAATCCAGCTGTTGGCCAAATTGAAATGACTGATTCAGATGGATTTGAAAGTATTGGTGAGAGCTGAGGTTTAAATGGCTGTGGTGTTGTGATAAATGTGGATCCTGTACATAGGCGTGAGGAGATGCTTTCAGCGGGGATGCTGAGGTTGAGGGTCGGTGGTGGTTCAGCACAACATATACTCTAGTCTCATCAATGCAAAGAACACACCTGCAAAAAAAGAAAAATCACAGCTAAAGACCAATTGGCCATATTGAATGCTACTGTGCACAGCTGGTCTCATGTGAGGATGTGAGGATAGCAACCTTAATCAAACAGCATCAGCTGGATAAGTGGACAGCTTTTTACATTGACTGAACAGCAGTCACAATAACATCATCAGCAAGACCATCAAAATAAATAAATAAATATGAAAAGACCCACTGGGGAAAAAACAACAAGCAAATCTAATGAAAGCATTATAAATGTGTTCCGTGTGCCAGCCACATCAATTGTAGACAGTCAGTCAATGCAATCATTTCACCCAAGACAGTTAGCTAGCTCGTTCTGCACAACTGTCACGGTTTGCCCGAACGTAAAGCATATAGAGTTATAAAACAGTTTGTGTGAAACACAATTACGAGCACAATTGATCAATCCAAAGCAACTTAATCCAACAAATTCCTTCTTTTGGCGCCACTTTGAAACCAGCATGTATCTAGAGCTCAACAGCTGGTCCAAGTGAAACCTGAAAAATTAATTACTGACTCACAGCAGGATCTCTGAGCCACTCTCAGTCTAGATCTAGTCTTCATTTCATCCTTTTTTTCCCCTCATCTGGATTATTAATTGATTCTAGATCCAGGCTTTAGATCCAATTATTTTTTCATATTTTCTGTTATCCCGAAACAAATTGAATTGCGATAATGTGTGTAATAAGTATAATCATATGTGTGATAAGTGTTATCATACATCATAGTTAATTTAGGCAAGGTTAAGCTTTGCCGTTAGCCATCAACCCAAAGAGCAGCAGCAGCCCCAGCAGATGTCCTTCCTACAGCTACGCTCATCAACAGACTGTCTATTCTTGCAGGGCATATTGTTCCCTGTCTACCCAAGTGGTACAGACAGCTAGAAACAGCAACCTGGATTTATTCAGAAGCTTAGAGTAAATAGTCAGAGAAGGAAGGGAGAGAAAGCTCAAGTGTAGCTGAAAATGAATGTGTCATGTTTAATAGCCAAATGTGGTTAAACATTTACTAAAGCAGTCATTTATAATCACACAGCCGCCCAATAGGCAACAACGGCTCAGCTAAATAATGAAACAAAAATGTGTGTGTGAGTGTGTGTGTGTGTGTGTGTGTGTGTGTGTGTGTGTGTGTGTGCATTTGCATACTAGCGTATGTGTGTGCGTGAGCATACTTTATGTTGCATAATCTGGTTTTATGCTACAAACACCAGCATCCATTGATATACGTATAGTTATGGGTAATGGAGGCCATTTAAATGCATTAGACTGACATATATACTCACACTTCCTGTCAACAGAGGCGCAGCGCAGAAAGGAGAACATCTTGGCACTGGAAGGTCATTGTCCAACGATCAGTCTCTCTCTGGACAATTAAGGTCAGCAGGCCTGAGGCACATTTAGGAAATATCAATGTTTAGCCTTTGAATTCTGGGTTTATCTGTGTGTGTGTGTGTGTGTGTGTGTGTGTGTGTGTGTGTGTGTGTGCTTGTGTTATCTATGCCTAAAGCACAAGCTTGTGTATATGGGCAAGGCTCCACAACTAAAGTTCCTCTTCGCTGGGCGATAAGTCCAGTAATGCACGTCTTCCATCTTTCTGAAGGAAGAAGTGTTTTATCTTAAAGTGTGTTCAGAGTTAATTAATGAAATATAAACATGATGTATGGCAAATGCTAGAATAGAGGTCATATTTATCAAATGTGTCATTATCATTTTTACTTGTTCAGCACTAAACAAAACAAAAAAAAAACACTAGAATAGTAAGTATAGCAAATACATCAAAAATGGTAATATTAGAACTAAATACTCACATTCCTATTGTTATGTGAAATTTATAAAGTAGAGGAACTTTAGTTGTGGAACCTTGCCTCACTCTATTGTTTAATTTATTTTTACCAAGAAAGTGGAAATTGAACAGGAAAGATCAATCACTGCACTGTGTATTTTTACAGTAATAAATTAAATTAATTGTATGACCGAGTGACGAGTAACTTCTCACTTCCAAGGAAAAGGGGCTAACTTATTCACAGCGCTTAAGTTTGAAATGTAATTGTGTGATTACAGCACCTGTCCTGGTGTTGGCGCTAGAAGATGAGCTAGCTAGCTGCCTGTTTTGTTGCCTGTAGATCGCACACATTTTCAGATTAAAATGGCTAAACTATGAAAAACAATGCCACAGTTAGCCCTTTACCATGTAAATGGACAAGGTCAGTACATGTGTTATTTCTTATTTGAAGACTGGACTATTCTGAGCTTCTGGTAGGAGTTTGTTCAAAATTACTCCAAATTCTCCCTGTACGCTCCCAATAATTTAGTATACATTTATATAATTCAGTGACAAGAAATCATGATGAATGGTTAACAGACAGGTACAGGTAGCTAAACCTCTATATATAGGCATCTCTCTTAAACAAGACATTACCATAGTAACAGTATACAAATATATTATTTTCCAGATTACATGGGCTGTGAATAACAGCTTTCCCTGTGCAATTTCTCCACATTCCTCCCAGTGCATTTCAAATCGTCTTTGAAGGCTCTGCATCTCGAGCGGAGAGCCCGGCGAGCTTCTCATTGACAGTCAGGGCAGCTGTGTCTGAGCACATCTCACAGCCAACCTCAGCAATGCAGCACAGATGGCATCAAATATATCGCTTTGAGTCATCATTCACTTTAATGCCGCAGCTGCCTGGACAGGGGAAGGCTGCTGCTCCTCTCTCCTTCTGCCTTCTTTTTCTGGCCACTTAACAGTTACCTGTGTCCTCCGCTGACTCATGGCGCCCTGCTCTGTATTCTTAAGCGAGGGAGAAGGGCAGATATGCTCCTCGCTCACCTCCAAATTGAACAAAAGACACTAGCTTCACGCTGGGCAATTCTGGAACATTATCAGCCAACAGTTTGGTCAGCAGAAATAACAATGTATCCACTAGAGACAGCCCATGAGCCAGGGGGTTGGTCATGCCCATTTGGACCCACCATGTCTCAGTGATTTCTTTAAAGGTCTATGTCCCTAGCGTTGGAAAATGCATGATCGCTTTCTATGTGCCGTCACTCACTCGCTTGCTTCATCTCTCCGTCGTTACATTTTTTCCACCATTTTACACAGAGCCAGTATAACAGAGGGTAACCTACACAGAATACCATTAAGTCACATATCATTGTAAATATTAGACTATAATCTATCTATCAGTCGCGTTTTCATGATGCTGGATAGTTCCGTCATGAAGAGCACAAAAAGAGTTTTAAAATTATGTTACGTTAATAACATTTCAACAAATAAATAAGTTAACTTTGTGCAGTTTGTTTCTGATAGAATAGTCATTGGATTCTGTTATTGAGGCAGTTGTTGATATCTTTCTAAGCAGCAGAAACACAAAATAATACAAAAACATTCCTTAGAAATTCATAAAAAAAAGAACACAAGACGAGAAAATTGAATCTGTGGTTAACGTTTTTTGGTTTTATGTTTTACTCTTGTTTAAATATTTCATGTTGTTAGCAGCAGTTTAATTGCCGTCATCGTTATCGTTGTCAAGATTCACATCCTGCACTATTTCCTCATCCTCTTGAGGCTGGTTTTCACTGTTCTTCTGTTTCTCTGCATCTTAACTGCAGCCGTCTTTCTTTTTCCTGCAAACACAGAAACTGAATCCCAGCCTGTATATACACGAAGCCTAATAAGGGCTTTGCAGAAAGCACGTCCAAACGCTGTCGCAACTTCCCGATGTCCACCAATCTCGCGTGTGATCTTCTGCCACATTGTAAGAATGTATCTTGTTGTGGAATGCCAAACACATCACGGAAACATCTGCGTCTTCTGAGCTGATGACGACGGCTTCATGACCTTCTTTTGACGCACGATCAGCATGCGGAACAAAACGTCCATCAGCATCTATTTGTACACATCTTAGTTCACCGATTTCCTCACTTCTTGTGCTTGTGATCTTGAAACAATTTTCTGCAGCAGTGACAAACAACTGAGAATTTTTATGTACTGTTCCATTTCTCCATTCCAACACCAGGAAGGAGATTAGGCTGTTTTTTTTTGTTGTGGATGAGGCTCAGAAAGCTCCTCCACCGTCTCGCAAGCTGTGTGGCTGAAATGCTCTGCAGCTGGTGTCCTCGTTCCTCTCATGGAGATGATCGTCCCATTCCTTTGATGGACACCTCTCTGTATGTGTGAAAGACAACGTGAACCCTCTGACTCTTGCTGCCTTCCCTCTGAGCCGTATGAAAACTAGGCTAATCAGGTCAATATGAAGTTAGTTATAAGGGCATTTGCAGAGGCATTCAGAATTTGCCCTATTGCAGCGTTATTGGTCAAAGGTCAAATTCTGTTGCCCTCAGCATCATGAACGTGTGACTGGTAGATAGATTATAGTCGAAGCTTTACAATGACATATGACGTAATGATATTCTGTGTAGGTTACCCTCTTTTATACTGGCTGTAAAATGGTGAAAAACATAGAAGATTTATAATGATGGACAGATGAAACAAGATTTCTGCTCGCTTTAAAAAACACAAAAAACGAATCCATGCCCTGGATACCCTGAGGAAAATAGATGTATTTTCAAACTTGAAATCAAAACTAAATATTTCTCTTTAAACCCCCCTTGTTGCTCTGCAGAACAGTGTGTGTGCAGTTTCTTACAGTGGCTGGCGAGAAGTACGGACCCCCGTGGAGGCCCAATTAGCACGGTGAGCATGTGACGGGCGACCCGCACTGAAGCGATGAGTCATACGAACGGAACGGAATTGGAATTGGAACAGCCTACCTGCAGAGAGACGGGGTTGTGTTCCCGTTGGATACTAACCGGGTCAAATCGACCAATTTCAGTTTTTCTCAGAACTGGGGTCAACCTTTCTCCATGCCAAAAACCCATGCGATTTAAGAGCACAATGCACAAAAGACACGAAGCAGTGGGCTACACGTCGACCAAAACGGGGGCTGACTGACACAGCAACATACAGCTCTCAGTGCATAACTGACTGTAGTATTTCCAGATTTTCCAGACATTTAAAATACCTATGTCCTGTGGAATAAACTATCAATGGAATATGGGAAAAATATTGCAAATACCAAAACGTTTTTGGTGCCGGGGCTCCAAACACTCCAGAAGGTCAAATCCAAACAAAGCACGTCTTGCACTCTGCACGATTCAGTTCATGTCTACATTTATTTTATATCAAGATGCGCAATAGCACAGCTAGACACGCTGTGCAATAACATCAAACTAACTGAAGGGTAGAACAGTCTCAGCAATCAACATCACAGGTGTTTCCAGTCAACACATGATCACAACCCTCATTGTTTCTGTATTGACAACACGTCAGAAACATCGCACCGCAGAAACGAGGTCCAACACAACTCAGCTTCAACAATAATGTAATATAACAACTGTTCTACAAATAGCGCACATTGTCACAAGTCACATTGCTCATTCGATCTATTGAGGGTTAGAGTGTTCAACACAAAAATCCAAGCTTTTTAAAATATACTGAGGTAAGCTTTTTTTCTAGAGCGACTTGTCTGTACAAAGACCCAGAGGTAAGCAGCTGTTGATGTTGTCCAGAACATTGCAGCGGTGTCCTCCAGTCAATCAACCCCGCCCAGTGTGACAGTGTACCGCAGTGTGACCGCATCCTGCTTAATCCCTCCTTCCCAACCGAGAAGCCAGGGGCTCTGCAAGGTGCACACTCAGTGAGGGGCTGCCCTGTCACATCTCGTCCTACCATTATGTTGTTCTGTTGACAACAATCAAACGGATCTCCCACTTTATTGAAACACTCAAAGAAAGAACAATAACTCTCAAAGTCTCACCGAGCCACTCGTCTCTCTACTTCTCCAGTGACAAACAGAAGGCCGCTTTCCTGATGGCATAGATATAAGATACGTTGGGGGAGGTGCCAGTGTCACACCCCCAATTAACACAAACCGAGTTTAAAACATTCAAAACCTTGTTAAGGAGGAACAAGAGACGCTCTCATTGATACTATTACTATTGTTAAAAACTTAAATATTGAAACAAATATTATTGTTTAAAAATGCCTAATTAGTCTTCTTCCCCCCGTTGAGTTGAATTGGATTGTGCCAAGTGGGAGGGGCTAAACAGGTATGTCACATGTCTGAGGGTCATTGAGGGGTCACTGAGTTATGCCACGCCTTACTGTGTTTTTAATTGCTCCTTGTTTTTGATTCATTAATGTATTTGAGACCGAGTTTAATTAGTTTATTATTTCATCTCATTTATTTCACAGAATGTTTTCAAACTGCTGGGTCGACACTATTTTTGTGAATTTTTTTATTTATTTAATTTTCCTTTTTCATGAGAATAAACCACCTTGTACCTTGTTTCTGTGTGCTGTGCCATCTTTTCCCGGTGTTTTGCTCATGTTAATCTTTATCTATCTATCTGTCCCTCCTGAGAATACAGTAAAATCAACACCACATGTATAATTTGCAAGAAATACATCTACCTAAAGCAGGAGAGTAATGAACTAATGAAAAGATCAGTTTGACCGAAAGGGTCAAATCATACCTAAGTGTGAACTGGGATAACTTTTACAAAATACAAGAAAATATACTTGAGAAACTGAAAATACTTGCATCAAGTTATTAACCATAAATGTGTGTGAAATTAAAACATTCTTGTATTTCCTCTTTTTGAATGGCCCAAACAAAGGCAATATAAAGCTCTAACTGGTTTTACCTGATTCTTGACTGTTCTGTATTCAAACTGTGTGGATCAATTTGTCCCAGAACATGATGGAATACTCCATCATCAGGAGTGTGATTCCCGTGTGACTCCCCCTTCCATACACACACAACCAGGGAATATAATACAGTGTGCTGACCAATAAACGTACGCCATGACACCATCAAGAAGCAGACCTGTTTACATTCTGCGTTCAACGCGGTTCGCTGCAGACATGGAGTGACTCCGGTTCAGCACTGAACTTCCACACCAAGCAGAGCAGGTGTTTGACGTGCGTCTGACCCCTGATCTTGACCAGAGTCGTGTATCCCCGTCCACCCTTTCTGACTGACGTCACGTTTCCCAGATCACCGGTCCTGTGTGAACGAGGTACCAGATAGCGACTAGAACAGGGCCCTGGCGTTCCACTGGCGCCATTTTGTATTGGGATTTGATCCGCTCACCTTGAGACAATGAGGGCAACGGATTAGGATGAAGCATGGGGAGGGGGGGGTCCTGGCAGTGTGTGTGTGTGTGTATGTGGGAGAACATGTCAGGGTGTCAGATAAACGTGTCCACTGGGCTGTGATGCGGTGCAACATCAGGGAGGATGGTGATTGGATGCAGTGTGTGTGTGTGTGTGTGTGTGTGTGTGTGTGTGTGTCCCTGCACACATTCTCCCAACACTATCCATCATTAATAGACAAAGAGCAGCGAGGAGCAGGACAGGACCCACGCGGGCACACATACACACTCACCCAGCAGATATGCTCATAGCACTGGTGTAACATCATATCTTCCTAACAATCCCTTCCTTGACCATCATCTTTATTGGTTTACGTAGGAGGGTAATAAGACCGAAACACAGCGTCGTTCAGAGACCAAGGTAGTGACCAAACAAGAGAGGCTGTGATCACACAAGGCTAATATTATGGAAATTAGTTAATTAATCAATGGCTAAACAGCCTTTTATCTGGCAAGCCAGAGCGCCAGGCCTGAGCGGCCTCTAAGCTGCCAGGTCAGATAAAAAAAAAACACACACACACACACACACACACAAAACACACACACACACACCTGATGGAGAGGCTATGGGTAAACAAATCCCTTCTAGCCAGATAA
>OMKK01086176.1:0-11982 GCA_900302305.1 Polymixia japonica
CAGCCTTTGTTCCAACTCAGGGTTTGTTCCAAACCTTAAGGGTATGTAGCTAGGGGCCAAACCTAGCAGTGCCTTAAAAGTAATGTGGTGGAAATGTAATAATGCACGCACAAAATAATTGTGAGAATGAGATAGTTGCTTCAATGTGTAGCAATCATTTATTAGTCAAAGTCATATACTAATATTGTTCTTCTCCTCTAAGGAGAAGGCTATCATAGTCAAAGTCCGGTCCACCATCTCCCTGACAGAGAGTCAGAGAGAATGGCCCCGAGAAGAGAAAGCACAGTGGCTTTTGTAATCATACTGTACAATAACAATTCTAGCTTAGCTTCACAGACAGGCCTTGAGGCCCTAGGTGATCTAGTAAGGACATGAGAACAAGGAAAAGTTACGGCTGCCTTTATGCTTCGTCTACCTAACTAACAGGAAACTACAAGAGTCTAAACATTATTTTAACACACAGTACTTTCTAAACATAAATAGTAGTTACATGAGTTCATCAGATTATATTATTCCATCACAGTTTCCTCTGGTTTGGATGACTGCAATGTACTTTCCACATGCCTTAGTCACTCTGCTGTGTCCCGGCTCCAGTTGGTCCAGAGATGCTGCTGCATTTTGACTTTACATTTTGACTTTTCATTTTAAGTGTTCTATTTCACTTTGCATTTTAAAAGTGCTATTTTGTTTTGTTTTCCATTTTCCTTGATCTATTTTCATTTTCACTCTTCATTTAATTGTGGCATGATCATTCCTAGTGCTACAGTAAAAAATAAAAGATTTCTCATTTAATGATTACATTTTAATTGTGACCCAAATAATTCTCCATAGGAATCTGGGTCACCCATAACATGTTGATTGAAAGAAAGGATAAAGGAAAAAAGGATGTTAGGATAGGTTATACAGAAACGCTGCCTGTTCCAGCCCTAACACATTACAAAGGAACTATCATCCCTGTTTCCAGGCAATACACCATTGGCTTAGCATGGATATTTTGATGGATTATAATAAAATAACTACATTTTTCCAGCCCTGATTCCAAATTATTCCATAGAAACAACCACCTGTTTCCAGGAAACAAACAAATGGTTTAATTGATGTGTTTGGATGAGATTGAAATGAAACAATATCAGCAACTACTACTACTACTACAACTACTTGTAATAACCACGAAATACCTACAGTAGTAATGACGTTGATATTAGCCTGTTACAACCAAGCTGTGATGTAAAGTGGTACCCATTTCCCTATAGATAATACTTGGCTAAACATTAAAACATTCAATGTTAGAAATAATAATTTTCATACAAATATTTGCTCTATAATTTCACTGATGTGATGATATGCTAAAATTAGATATTCTACATTTAGCAGCTCACTAATTACTAATCTCACATGGTCTCAATAGTATACCTCTAATATTATACAAAAGAAAAACCCAAAAAGAAGCACTACTGTGTGTTAGGTGCAAGGCAGCCATATTACAGTCAAATCATGCCCAGAGATAGTCAACTGGTCTAGTTCACCACCAGGTCTTACCCTGCTGGCCTAGAATTTAATTCTGCCAGAGCTTTCTACTCTGTTTCCCTTTCTGCTTTCCTACTGTCTAAATAAAGAGTAAATAATGTGGACTGTGGACTGCCCATGCCAATTTTGGGAAAAAATAAATACAAAAAAATGGAATATCTAGAATGAGAATGTCATGTAAATCCTGCACCAGCTCCTGTACCCGCGAGGTAAATCAAGCTTCCCAGTGAGATATGTTGCTTAGTGTATGATTGTGCTTCTAGGTAACTGATAATAGCCTTGTCTCTGTCATCTATTAGGCGATCCTATTAACCGAAACTCAAACACCATGTTTCATCATTAGACCATTACAGCTCCTATGTAATCTCAGGTTATGAATTAAATTACCTGTGTCCTACATTACTTTAATGGACTGCTAGTTAGGTGTTTTATACTGGTGCTGGGGCTAACAATGATAGTGAATTAGTAATTCCCCTGGTTTGGCTAATGAAACAGCCTGAACACATATAGTGATATAACATCTACCGCAAGATGTTTCCTCCTTTTATGAAAAGAGAATAGCTCAGGATTTGATGATTGGGCAGAACAGACATGATAACTACTCTATAACTACCAAGGCGTTGTTGTAATGCTGCTTTTCCTACAGAGAAGCCTTTGTGGCAGAGGTTTTTCAGGACCACATCAAAGTCCCTGTTAATTTTGTCAACAAAAAATATGATGAAAATGTTCGTTGACAAAGTGCTTTTTGATCACCAAGACAAAGAATAAACATATGATGAAAATGCTTAACAGGAACAATGACAATGACAAATTCATCCAACATATTTGTCGGACTAAAATATGATGAGACTAAAATGTAAAATGTTTAGACGTCCATTTTAAAGTATCATTGTTAAAATTATATTTAACATGTTTTCAGAAACCATTTAGAGTAGATAGCCTAAACATCTTGTAGGTAATCGATTTTCATCGCAGCTCGTTTTAAATGTGATGTTTATTCTCACCTTGGAATGAAAAGATTTAGATTATTCATCTGATTTTGTCAGAGAGATTGAGAGTTATTTATTTATTTATTTATCTGCAAGACGGTGATGTAACACCAGACACATAGTGCACAGCCACAGAATAAGATTCCCTAAACAAAGTCTTTTCTCCAGCAAACATTTCAGGAAGTTCATGCAGAGGGCATGGCAACTTACCCAGACAAAACAACATATCACGCTATCAGAGAGCTGCAGAACTTTAGACATGTTGTTGTCAAAGGTAGAAATGGTATAAACAGCCTACAGGCAGCAGATGATGAGCCTTTCTACATGGGGTTGAACGGGGCTTGCTAGACATTTGTTTTTGTACTCGCCTCTTTGTTTGGGCTGCTACAGACACCTGTCTCAGCAAGAAACAAAAAGTGTTGTTTCGTTTTTAGTGTTGTATTTTAGTATTTAGTGTTGTTGAGCTTTAGCTGTTTTGATGGTCTGTAGTTTCTCAATGCCTTTCAAAGGCATTAGAAGTGGTTGGATATATTTACATGCACACAATATTACTGTGAATTATCAGAGAAAGGTGATAGTTTGATTGAACTGTTTACGGTTTGATTTGACATGACAGCTTGATAATAACAGGATAATGTCAAAGTAATATCAGGGTAATAGCAACATTATTACCAGGTACACAGGTTGTTACCATGTTGTTTCAGTTCAATCTCTTCCAAACATCCCAATTCAACCCTATATGTATTACCTGGAAACAGAGATGACCGTGTTTATGTAGAAATGTAGAATCAGGGCTGGGAAACGCTACATTTCTTGTTTGTTTTTAGTTCTACTCTTATAACCCATCCAGTTTTTATGTAATAATGTGCCTGAAAGACGTATTGGCACAAAATTACTAAAGTTTGCAAATCTGTACAATTTAAATGTGTTATCTCTGGTTCGCCAACTTTCTATTTTGTGACGGTAAAATCCTTAAATATGAGTCAAATTGTTTTGCTGGCTAGCTCACATTGTAAAAGAGTTGTAAACTACATGTGATGTAGTTCCCCTTTTGCTTGCTGACAATTTCAGCTATGAGCTGTATGTTTAACCATCACCACCAACCACATTCATGTGTTTGCTGTGCCAAGAAATAAAGGCCGTGAACCTGAGAGAAGTTGTGGAGTGATCTCTTCAGTCTGCTGAGATTGAGCCAGAAAAGAGGCCTTACAGTAGCGATCCCTGCTATAGGGATAGTGTGACATATACTGTTAGCTTGTTAGCTAACCAGTTGTTAGCTAGACGAACAAGGATTGCAACTATGTGTCACACAAACCTTTAAACCATGTGGTAACAATCCATATAGAGCTAGTGTAACCAAATAACCCATTTAAATGCTGTTAAATAGCAATATTTTGCACACTTTGGTAAAGACTTCATGACAATCCCTGAATGTTTTGTGCACAATCAATATATGGCCTGATGCCAAGAACAAAATCATTTTGATTTTCCTCCTCCTCCTCCTGATGGAGGCGAGTGGTCCTCGACAACAACAACAACAACATCAATTTGATTGTCCATTGTCTTTGCCGCACCTGCTTTTCAACTTGTCTGTCACAAGTCAATCAAATCAAGTCCTTCTCGGTGTTAATTCATGCATCGATATCCTGTTTTATGCAGAAATACATCAAATCAAGGAAGGTAAAATTGCCCTGAATGTCATTTAATGGGGACTTTAACGGTGTTCCATGTGCTCCTAAACTACACATGATGTTAGGACACAATGTATCCGCTCTAGATAGTCTAATGCCAATACGTCTTCCAGTCACATTGTTACATGAAAACTACCACATGTTTCCAGGTGATAAACCCTGCTCTTTATGTGGATGTTAGGATGTGTTATAACAGTAGAACTAAAAAGTTTGTTGTTGTTTCATTTTCCAGCCCTGATTCTACATTATTACCTAGAAACGACCACCTTTGTTTCCGCGAAACAAAGGGTTGAATTGGGATGTTTGGAAGAGATTGAACTGAAACAGCATAGGCTACTATAACTTAACAACCAGTAAGTGCCTGGTAATAATAATGTTATTACGCTGGTATTACCTTGGCATTACCTATTACCTTGTTATTACCAAGTTATAATGTAAAGTGGTACCATGACTTCCTCAAATAATCTGGGTTTAAATGGATTATGTTATAGTGCATTTAGTTAACTCTAAGTAGTGATGCAGTAATGAACTCATGCAGCATCTTACATTCCACTGTCCTCATATTGTCATTGTGTTAAACAAACATCGCGT
Source organism: Polymixia japonica (assembly GCA_900302305.1). Taxonomy (NCBI): domain Eukaryota; kingdom Metazoa; phylum Chordata; class Actinopteri; order Polymixiiformes; family Polymixiidae; genus Polymixia; species Polymixia japonica. Next base: position 4,799 of record OMKK01086176.1, read on the forward strand.
CCAGGTCAACTTCATCTGACCTTTTAGACACATGCACACGTTTAAAATACTGAATAAAATCAGACCAAATGATGATATTGGGCAGAAACCTAGGTGTGTGAACCAAGTTGTTTATGACCTTATGTATTGTCTTAATGATTGAATTATTAGTGTGCATGTAAATGTACCCATTAAGAGAGAGAGAGAGAGAGAGAGAGAGAGGGACTGTCTGCATAATCAACTAAATCATGGTCATCAGAGGTGTGGAACAAATAAGAGACTGGGTTTTGGACACTGCGCATAAAAACATAACTACATAACCAGTAAGATGATACTAAATAGTGACAAAATTAAACTATGATTAGTTTAAACCGCACATACAAGTGATACAGATTTAAACAAAGAGAGAACTACAAACAGTATTGTTGAGACAAGAAGAAACACACGGGAGGTTATGAAAACATCTCACTCCAAAAGAAATCAAAAACACTAGCAAGGCACAAACAGGCTCTGACCAAAGACTTAAACACAGATCAGGAAGAGCAAGGAATGACAGCATGTATGTGTGATGGAAAAATGAGTAGACACGGAAATGAAGGAAGAGAGAGAGAAAGTGAGATAGAAAGTGACTCACATGGAGAGTCCTTCTCTTCTCAGCCAGTAGTCTTCTGATGCTCAAGAATGTCCTCATCGCTCTCTCTATCTTTTAGCTTGGTCATCAAAATCTATCTCTCTCTGTGTCTCTCTCTCTCTCTCTCTCTCTCTCTCTCTCTCCCTCTCGCTCGCTCAGCTCTGGAACAATCAGTCTCGCGCTTTGCATGGCGGAGGCAACACTGATCTCCTCACTGAAGAAAGATGCTCCACTTAAGTCTCTGGCTTGGTGGCTTCCTCTCCTCAAGGCTAAGTCCCCTTTTCTTGCTAACGCTGTATGACACCGTCCTGGATCCGTGGACGCAGGGCGGGACGGTGAAATGATCTTCGCATGGTGAGGCTCGCGAGGCAGACTTATTTCGGTGCCGAAATTGCCTTTTCGCAAACTGCCGCGCTTCCTTGTTGTGGACGCGGCGGGGGGGGGCAATGACGCGGCCCGCTGTTTGTCATAGACCTGTAAGAGTGTTCGTTTAAACAGGCCCCTGAGCACACACACACACACCCGCAGCCATCCCAGCGCAATGTGTGCACCTATGTTTGTGTTGATTTAGTTACAAAGGTCACGCCAAAACTGCAGTGCTCGATTACTGACCTGCGACAGTCCACAATAAATAAAAACGAGTGCCACTTGCTTTAGTCTTCATGCCTCTATACATGACACCTTAGTTAGAGGCACCTTGGGAGACCCAAATGAGAGATTTTTTTTTGTTTTACCGCTGCACCCAGACTCATAGCAACATATTTCTGCTGTGTCAGCTGTTGCTTTGGTATACTTAGTCTCCCGATGGGGAATGTCGGTGGCAGCCAGCTAACCGCAGCCCCTGGAGCGGGTAGGTGTTGTATGCATCTTGCTCAAGGATAATTCAGGAGGTATGGGGATCAAACCCAGGACCTTCCAGTTGGGGGACGGCCACTAGGCCCTCCTGCCTTGAAACACCAGCAACAAACCAACGCTCCATTGTGGGTCCAGATTTATAGGTTAAGGATTGCTTTAGCTCATGAAAATGAGAAATATTTTTACAGGAAGAATACAAGCTGATGTCACCTTTGTGGCTTATTTTCTCAGCTGCGCTGAACGTTTAAATGTATCGGAAACACCTGCAAAGGGACACTTGATGCGCGATCTCCATTTGTCTTTTTGGGTAAGGCTGCTCTCCAAATCCTCGACTGTGTGCATCAAGGATAATGCTCCCAGGACATTGGACCATTAGGGGATAAATTGTCAGGAAAGATATATATTGTCTTTTGCGGGTGTCATTTGTTAATCCGCGGTTTCCAACCAAGCGTTCCGTTCCACAAAATGGCAAAGCCGCGGCGTGACCTTGTCGTGGGAGGTGCTTGAATGATGCATGCACGTCACGAGACAACGATATACAGAGAGAGAGAGACGCAGGCGTTTCCACCTAAGTGCCTTCGGAGGTGCAAAGGGGGGATCTGAAGGCCCCGGGTGTCAGCTGCCGCGTCTAACGGACTGGAAACAAGGCTTTATATTCAGCAATTTATGATCTCGGCAAACGGGAGAAGAGGAGAGGGGAGGAGAGGGGAGGAGAGGGGAGAGGGAGAGACCTTGGGAGTGGAAATGAAGGACATCATCCAAGACAAACTCTCATTGGCAGATGCTGGCAGAGAGAGACGCCAGGCTAACAGAAGCAAATGGGATCGCTTCAATCTTGACCTGATGTGTGGCTTTAGAAGGCTTTCCTCTCCCCCTCTCTCTCTCTCTCTGACAGCCATTCCACCGTACGCTACCGAACGAAGCCCGCGATTCTCTCTCACTGACAGATGACAAGACAGAAGGAAAATAGAGAAAGTGAGGGAGAGAGAGAGAGACAGTCAGATATGGTCAGACAGGCAAACCGAGAGGCAGGCAAACCGAGAGGCAGCTGGAGACAGGAAAATACGGGGAGTGTATACAAAATGTATACGCCTAATTCCTCTGCCCTCCCATGTCTTTTTTGCCCGCTGTCTTCGCAGGTTTGCTGTTGGCAGTCTCTCCCTATCTTTCCAGGATGATTATGTTGGCAGGTAGTTGTGAGGCCTGGTGATTAATCCCCTGGGGAGGGGAAACAACATTAACCTGCCTCTCAGCGTTTACCACCACATTACCTTAGGAAATACACACCGGCCCAACTGCCCACAGTATATTATCCCACCACATAAAAGGTGGCTAGTAAACACTATGAGATTTCTTGCAGATTCCTACAACTAATTAAAAAGTTGCCGCTCTTGCCAAGTTTTCTGGACCGTCGGCGGAGACTAGTGAGAAAACCTCTAATAAAACCTGCTTCAGAAAGACTACGATGTGTGATTCCCAACTTCCATTCTTCTTAATCTGTGTGAGACTGGAGGTAAATCTAAGAGACCTTTTGATAACTGTATTTTTTCCGTTTTTTTTCTCTCAAATCTTTCTTCTCAAGCGTCACCTGATACGAGACTTCACCGTTGGAGATCCAAACAGTGTTTCAGTGCGTCGCAAGGAGTTTTTTGGTCAATATCTGGGTATTTATTTCATTCCTGTATGTGGACAAGGATAGTATGATATACACCGTCCCTTCTGCCCAGAGTTAAAGTAGTACTATCCATTACTGAATATCCAATCCCTTTTTTAATGCTTAAATTTACAGAGCGGACGGGCTGAAGTCCAGGCTTTGGACTGTAAATGATCCCTCCTCCCAGAACAGTGTAAGGTCTTATACCCCACATGGGAAATACAGTCCTCGAACACAGCCTTAACAGGTGCTCCGGCACACCCAAAGCAGGAAAGGATTGTTAGGAACACGGTTCAGAGCTCCTGGCAGTAATGGGAGATCACTGACCTGAAAAAGACTGCCAGGGATAGAAAGGGTCTCGCCAGCTCGGCCTGTGCAGGTAGATATAGGATACACTTCACAGCGAGGATGCCTGCCGGCGCACTTCAGACAAGGAGCGGTCTTTGCAGTGATATGGTCACAGTGAACAGAGCTCGTATTTCACCTGCAGGAAAAGTCCGGTGTCGCTAACAAGACGTTTACTTTGCAGGCTGCATTACAGAAAGACCTTTAGAACAGGTCGAATAATAATAGAGCAAGTTTTAAAAAAGAAAATGGTATGATATGCATTAGTCACCGAGAGAGGCTGTTATGGAATACCTTACGAAATTAACCTTTATAGTGAGCAGGCTACCGAACCTGCTGTACTGACACTGCAGCAGCATCTACTGGCCAAACACAATAAATATCCATATTGCCTATAATTTTAACAACCTCAGGTCAGGAGGAAGGGGTGACTATGAAAAGCTGTCGTCTTAAAGCTGGGGTAGGCACCTTTGGAGAACAGAGCAAGAGTGAATTAGAATTTGAACATAAACAACCGCCTCCTCCCTCTCTGCTCTCTCTCCCTCCTTCCCTCCCGTAACCCTTCCTGCTCTCCTACTTCCTAACCCCTCTCTCTAAAGGAGGCTCACGCCTGTTCATGAGTTCACTGGTCAAAAGGCTGAGAGCTGAGGATCTATGTCTGATTCCCAGGTAAGAAGACACACTGGTAATGAAAAAAAAACCCAGTATATATTAAAGTGGCAATCTCGAAGATCTTAGAAGATTTTCAGTTAAATAAATGTCTGTTAAGTCACTATCTATCGCCAGATGAGGTAACACAGTGGTGACTGAGCCTATGGCCTACTGATGAAACAAGTGGAAATGCCAGGTAAGAACCAGTAATGCATTCTGGTCATTCCATCACCAGGTTCGTGACAAAGGAACGACAGAAACACACTCGTTCTACCTTGGCATCGTTTTGAGTGTGTAGAGGAGGTAAGAAGGTTTGGCCTCCAAAGATGTCCTCTACCCAACAAGGTTAGTATCCACTAGGTGTCAGGTAACAATCTATAGGAACAATCTACGGTTGTAGTCATTGCCCCTTTCAAAGAATATCACAATTATATATCTGATAACAGCATTTCAATGAGAAACGTTTGCAGTGTTTAGGAGGCACACATATGATTGTTACACATTGATGTTTATTGCCTACTAATTTGGCTGTGAAGTGACAATCTGTCAAGCCAGGTTTCGTGTCATACCTAACCCTCTGCTGACTTGTGTCTGTGACAGCTCCTGGGTGGTCGGAGGTAGGACACTCAGGGTCATCAGGCCTCCTGCTTCTGCGGTCCTGCAGTCTGAGATGTACAGGTAGTCCTTCTCAACCTTCATGGTGTACAAACTCCACTTCCTGGAGTTTTTATTGTACAGCTTGCGGTACCTGACATAAGAGGATGGACTTGATATTCAGTTAATATGCTCATGGTAAACTCTTACAGTATATTGCTCAATAACTGCTGTTATTAAAACTCCACAGCAAAATGTGGGAAACATACTCAATGGAGCCATCAGATTTTCTCTTGGCTGGTCTGTGGACATGATGGTTCCAGGGCAGCTAGAAGGGTCCAAGCTTCGTACACTGGAGGGCTGAAGCGCTTGCTGGCGTACATCAGGAAATGATTGTGAGACTATTCCAATTCAGCAGTTGACCTTAGAGCATATAGGAAAGATGAAATGTTTGCCTCCTCTGTTTGTAATGAAATCAGAAATAAACTACCGTTATAATACAACAATTGTGTGGATTTGCTAGTAGTCAAGGCATAGCACAACACCAAATCAAAGTATTGGTGATGTTATGCATTTCTTTGGTGATATGATATGATAGGTAGCACACATACCTATCTTGACATACCTGAAACGCAGGTACTTATGGACGTCCTTCAGACAGCATATGTCCAGCACTATTTCTGTGAGTGTCTGGTGGGCCACAGAACCGTCACTCCTCATCTCTGCTGTCTACCAAGGGACCATGTTCACATGTGCTCTCCAACAACGTGCTGCAGGACTCCGGCCCGCATATCCTAAAGGAGATGATGACAAAAGAAGGATTTGCTTCCATGCAAAAGAGTACCATGGAAAGCATCAGGTTGTACTGTCATAAATGTAGCTACAGGACCATAAGTCAGATAGCAGCATTCAACATACTCTATCTTTCAGGAAGAGTGAGTGTAGGCAAGTCATTTGATTATTTGTTTGTTCACTGATATTTAGTTGAATTAGGCCCACGACACCTCAAGAAGGCTCAGCAGTGTAATCCCACGTCCTGGAACCCCCTCCTCTTCCTCCTCACAACACACTCAACCCTGCTTTCCAGCTGCTACCTACTGCTTTGTCTTGCTTTTTTGTGGACTTTTAACTGTCTACATTGCTAACTCTGCTAGCTTAGTCTCTACCTGTTCACATTCCTACCGCACCACGCTATGCTTGCCTATCAAACACATTTAATACCCTGGTTATGTGGCCTATAAGTATTGCATGCCATCGACTAACTTACAGAGCACAGCTGCTTACCTAATACAACGGACTGCTTACATTAGTAAAACTGAAGCCCAGTCACTCAAAATAAATGTGCAAACCAATGTACAAGCATGCTACCAAGCTACTTGCTAACACAATGCCTGCAGATCTTCCAAACACTTGGACCCCATGGGTTCTAATTATTACTACCAAACTAGATGTCATGTCACAAGATAATATATCTAGATAATATAGCAAAATAACACAGCTAGTTACCTGTCCAGAAGTAGAGCAAGCTGGGCGTCTGTGTTCAAACATTTGAAATCCCTCAGCTCTCACCATCTTTAATAAGCCACACCAATGTTGACCCGAGGGTTGCCAACTCTGGTCAGGTGGCTGGAGTGAGATTTTAAATTAGAGAGTTTTTACCCGTATCGTGCCTTACATGTACCTTGGGTTTAAAGGGATAAACTCAACCCAAACTGCATAATTATGTAACAGTTGTCGTACTTTGTAAATAGTCAATAAGCAAGCAGTGTTTGCACTACGTCAAGGAACTTCAGGGTCATGAAAAAGGGCTTCTTTTCAGAAGCAGAGTGTCAGTTGGCAAACACGACTTGTTTACTTACTACTTACAAGGTTAGATAACTATTGCAGAATTATGCAATTTGGGTGAACTATTCCTGTAGGACAAAAAAAAGCCTTTTCAAAATGTTCAATTCATTTATTGGTAGGATTGTTTTAGTAACAATTATAAATGAAAAAATGCATAATTTTCCACATGGAGTATTTTTAGCCTCACCTGTTTTGATCTGTAGGTAACCAATTAGAGCATAATTAAAGCCAAACGTCACTTTTAATTAGCTGAAAGTAAACTTGTTGAGAGGCTTTTTTTCTGTTTTCATATCTTCTTTAATTAATTTGATTTGATTTGATACAATGCTTTTTCCTCTTCTGTCTGTCTGTCCGTTTCTGTCTGTCCCTTGCTATACCCTGTCTGTCTACCTGTTTATCCCCTCGGCCCTCTGCCGTGGAATCCATCTGTCTTTCTCTCTGTGCGGTGCAGATGGAGAAACAAGACAAGGGCACAGGAGCCAATCCGTTCCCACCTTGTCATCTGCAGGCGCTTCGATTCTGCCACAGTGCTCTTCCATCTCGATTAGGGCAGCCTGTCGGCAGAGTTTACCGCCGGGGTGGCGTGTGTGTGTGTGTGTTTGTGTGCGTGTGCGTGTCGGCATTTAGGGG
>OMKK01086192.1:7040-17280 GCA_900302305.1 Polymixia japonica
AATCATATTTATTCAGAAGATTACAGCATCACAACAGTATATAATTCCTGAAGGCTGATCAACTCAGAGCAGCAGTAGAGAACTCTGGGATATCTTACCAGATATCGGTACCATTTTGAGCATGCATTGTTAGTTTTAAATGAGGATTTGCAGATGTAGCCTACTGGCTTGTGTCAGCCTGTCAGCTCCTTGTCACTGTGATGGTGAAGGAAGACAGGACAGGCGAGACAGAGTTGAGGGTTAGACTAGATTGCTTAATACAGACAAATCTGGAATATTCAACATGTTGCATGCAGACATAGAAGTCAACGTTCTTCACCATAACTGTGCAAAGATTTATCATTTGCATTGGGTCTAAATTAACACTAGAACCACCTCCAGAGAGCGTGTCGAAGTGTCCTTGAGCAAGACACTGAACCCCTAACTGCTCCTGATGTGCAGGTTGGCTCCTTGCAGGGCAGCCTAGAAAAGCTGTATATAAATGGTCCATTTATCAATGAAGTATTTATTTAACTACTAGTAACACCCATACTACAAACTATACTACTAAACTAAGGAATAAATGATAAATAAATGAATGATTTAATAAACAATGCAGAAATAAATCACTATTTCTAACCTTACACTTCCTAATCAAACATTAAGTAAAATTGCATCAACGTATTTGAACAGAAGATCATGTAAATTGGTTACTTAGATGTCTTGATGTGGTTGTAGAAGTAGAATACAGAGTTGAACTGGTTCAGCGTAGCGCCTGTTGAACCGTGTGGTCGTAGATCAGAAGTAGAATACAGAGTTGAACTGGTTCAGCGTAGCGCCTGTTGAACCGTGTGGTCGTAGATCAGAAGTAGAATACAGAGTTGAACTGGTTCAGCGTAGCGCCTGTTGAACCGCGTGGTCGTAGATCAGAAGTAGACTACAGAGTTGAACTGGTTCAGCGTAGCGCCTGTTGAACCGTGTGGTCGTAGATCAGAAGTAGAATACAGAGTTGAACTGGTTCAGCGTAGCGCCTGTTGAACCGCGTGGTCGTAGATCAGAAGTAGAATACAGAGTTGAACTGGTTCAGCGTAGCGCCTGTTGAACCGCGTGGTCGTAGATCAGAAGTAGAATACAGAGTTGATGGGGTTGATGGTTGCTGTGGTAACCGGGCCAGTTACCAAAACCTTGTAGAAGTGTTTTGCAGGATGCTGGTTGAGTTCATTGTCATTCTGAACATTGTTGACTTTTATCAGAGAAAGCTAAACAGATGGTGGAGGAATCTTTCTGTTAAAGCTTGACAGCAGCATCACAGAGGCAGACAAGGTTTACTCAAACAAAACAACTCTCAACAGACTCTTGCCGTCGTCCAGCGGCGTCCCACTGGGAACACTGGGAGAAGTCAGGAGGAGAGAGAGATCAATGATGTAATTGATAGATATAGTCTCTCACACCTCACTCCTCTCGGGGTTCAGTGAAGAGATTATCCAACTTTCTCTCAATTACAAATTGAATTTGAAAAAAGAATTTGAATATAAAACTTTAAGGCTTATTCACTTTAAGGCTTGTTTTTTTTGTTACATTTTCTTTTTTTCTTTAATCCTGACAGACAGAGAGAGAGAGAGAGCGAGACAGAGAGAGAGAGCATTGTTTGTGTTGCAGTGACTGGTTCACAGTGGATCAGGGATGGCTGGTGGGAGCAGACTGAAGGAAACCTTTAGGATGACTCACAATAAGTAGCAGTCATCTGTTGGTGTTTCTGCCCTGCAGGTGGCTATTTTATCACTAATGTGAACAACACTAGATATTAGATTTACCCCTGGCTGAATCTGGCAGGTGTAAGACAATCACAGCACGACAGGGATGATCCCAAATCCAAAGCAGAAATAATAAGTAAAAAATCAGTTTTATACAAATATGTGTTACTTACGAATTTGTTCAATAGTATTCAGAAACCACGTAGCCTATAATCATGAAGAAAACATGTTGAATTATTCATTTAGCCCTGGTGAGTTTACATTGTTGCCTTTATTTTTCTTGTCCTGGTTTCTGCTCCTCTGTTCTGCAGAGAGTAGCTGTAGTGTTCAAAAGTGTGCGATATAGTGTTCTGTCGTACTGTAGCTTGTACTGTTAACCGCATTGTTAGCATGGATAGTCTGTTTTTTCCCTGTCTTGATGGATCAGCATCATTCGTCACCTCAACAGTTTCTTCACTGCTGAACCTGGCCTCATAGTAACACACTAACAACACCAGAATGGGCCTTACCTCCCACTCAACCTCCACTGAACTGTCACCTAGCATACATACACTCAACATACACTCATAGTAACACACTAACAACACCAGAATGGGCCTTACCTCCTCAACCTCCACTGAACTGTCACCTAGCATACATACACTCAACATACACTCATAGTAACACACTAACAACACCAGAATGGGCCTTACCTCCCACTCAACCTCCACTGAACTGTCACCTAGCATACATACACTCAACATACACTCATAGTAACACACTAACAACACCAGAATGGGCCTTACCTCCCACTCAACCTCCACTGAACTGTCACCTAGCATACATGCTCAAACCTCACGCCACTGTCCCACTGGTCTGTCACACATTATATCTTTGATCATTTATTTTATATTCATATCTAGTCATGCTATACAGCATACTGGTAACTATGATCAATGCACTACTTGGACCCTCACTGGTATTGACCTCTCTAACAACACAGTAATGTCCTCATATATACGATATGTGTAGTCTACTTTTTGCCCTGTCTCTTTGCTCTACATGTGAGGTCCTGTGTGTCTCACCATGTGAGTGTCTTTGTCAAATGTATGCAACTCTGCAATTATGTATCCCAGCGCCAAAGACCAGAGCAAATTCCTTGTGTATTTGATGTACGAAGAAAGGTGATTGTGATTCTGCAGGGGGTGAGGCTGCTATCAACTTCACAGTCAGTGCAGAACCAACCAACATGGTCTGCAAACTGTGATGAAGTAAAGTCAGCAGAGGCAAATATGGTAACATCTGTCAACATCTTCCATCCCACCCTGGCATCCACCCAAGACCCCCCAAAGTACGCTACCACATCAACCACAAGTCATGTCCTGCTAAACACAGATTGAAAAGCAAAGTATCTGTTGTTGTACTTATTATAATTGTATGATAGAATTGTAGAACCACAACTTTAGTGATTTAATATCCCAACAGTAACAATAAGGGCTACTAATGCAATGGCAATGATGTCAAGGCCAAAGAAAGCATTTCTGTTTAAGCCACACCCACTTGTGTTGTCTCAACAAATACAGATACAAATATAAACCGCAGCATCCCTGATGCTACAACAGAGGGCCTTGTCCTTATCTAGATATAGAGATACAGATTGCATTTTAATATCAGGTGTAAATTAATTATTAATTAATTAAAATACTAATTTATTCATTCATTAGTAAAAGTTGTGATTTTTTTCCAGCAGCACATCAGTGCTTGAAATTCATGATAATTCATGTTTAGTTTCATGGGGGAAACGTAATATAAGAGGCATGTTTCTTTTTTCCTGTGTATCTGTTTGTGTTTATTTGGCATCATGTATTACCAATAATAATAAAATAACTACATGAGTTAGGTTCTACTAGTTTGTGGGAAAAAGAACGACGGCAAATAATTACAAAAGGGAGATAAGAGATGTGAAAAAAGAAGTCAAGTTTATTTATATAGTCCTTAATCACACTGCAGTCTCAAAGGACTTCACACCCCCTGACCTTTAACCCCCCTGACCTTTAACTCCCCTGACCTGACCTTTAACCCCCCTGACCTTTAACTCCCCTGACCTTTAACCCTCCATCAGACAAGAAGAAACTCCCAGAAAAAACCTTAGTTAGGTAGAAATTGAAGAAAGACAGAGGAGGGATTCTCTTCCAGGACGGTCAGGTGTTCAATAGAAAGGCTGTTTAAAGAGTCTATAGAGCGTCAGTATGACCAAACACAGGGAGAGGCTCTAAAAATAAATGAACCAAGCAAAAGTCTGTGCTGGCTTATGGGGAAAAAATAGAAAAAAATAAATTAAATGCAAAATATTATTGCATTAGCTGCAGGGCAGGATATCAATTGCCTTAGACTATAATGTAATAAGTCACTAATTAAGTTACTGTCTAACTTTTCTGGAGCCCACTTGTCTGTGACTGACTCACCAGGGAGTTTTCTAAGTTAAACAACCTTCCTCTCCCTCCCTCCATCTTTCTGTCCTGCCTCCCACCATCCATCCAGAGTCAAGAAGGCTATGAGAGGAAAACTAGACTACTAGTCATTTGCCAGAGCTTGATGCTGGCCTAGACCACATCAGAGGACGGTCATCTCTGTGTCGGGACGCATCAAGCCTAATGAGCCCCGACCAGAAGGAACTAGATCATGAATACTGACTGATGTTCCAGTGTAAAGGGATAATAACAGCTAGATATGGTCTAGCTAACGGTGATGAGGTTACTTTGTGCGCTGGTGTTTCAAGATTCATGTAATGTAATCTTAGGATATGTCTATCTATCTTTATGTAAGGTTTATCTTGTCATCTAATCAGTGGTGTATTATAGGGTATATGCAGGTATACGGTTTATATCTACTTATTTATCAGTCAGTATTGCGTAACTCACTTCTAAATCCCCTCTGGTTCATCTTCGTTATACATTGTTTGAGGGAACTATAACGTTAACTATAACTATAACTAACTATAACTATAACGTTAGCTAACTGGACGCAACTGTCACTAATGCTAACGGAGCTCCTCAGGGATTTAACATGTTATTTTTGTCTATCAACGTCTATCAACTCCTCACTGCGACGGTATATCTACCCAGGGACGCCAACCACTCGCCGCCAGATCGTAAACTAGTCTACATTGTTAGTTTCGCCTCTCGGCCTACCGCCTACCTCAAACCTCGTTTTGTCCCCGTTATCCCTGCTTGCTCGTGGCCCCGACCCTCGCCTGTTCTTCGATTACTCTGTCTGCCCGGCTCCCTTGACCCCCGCTAGTTCTCCTCGACTACCCCGTCTGCCTGCGCCCTGAACCTGGACTGTCCGACTATTCCCTTTTGCCTTCGCCCTCTTAGTTCTGGTCTCATTAGTTAGTTTCTTAGGTGCTAGGTTCTTGTTTATTACATTTTTTATTTTGAGTTACTTGCCTCCTTTGTCGTGCTTTGGGTCCTCCAGTACACATTCCATAACATAACTCTTGGTAAATCGAAGATACAGGCTAGCTAACGCTACATACAAGTTAGCACAGCGATTACATTGCTCTGTCCATTGCTTATGCTAACGTTTACTAAGATGAAGTGACAGTTACTCCTTCCAGTGACGACAAAGCAATGTTTATCCCGTAGACTCCAAAGCTGAATATTCATCACTAATCCAGATTTCGTCTTCTCACCATCAGTCTATATTCTATAGAATCCTGTTAGGTTTGCTCATCCTGCAGGCGCTAGACTTCCCTGTTAGAGGACTGATCTGAGCTTGTGTTGTCAGCCCCAGGAAACACTGAAACCTGGGTGTTTTCTGAACATTTAGCCTGTCTTATCAAGGCATCTCCCCCAGATTTTAACTTCTTACGATCCTGAAGACAAACAGGGAAGAGCAGCCTGACAACTTCTCTTCCTTTGAGTAACTAGCTGTGTAACTTTTAACAGACACATCTCTGCTCGCTATAATGCTCTGTCGTCCTCTGAGACACTGTAAACATTATTCTTTAACCAGATTTTTCAGACATTTATCGATTATCCTTCCTTACCGTAATTTTAATTGGAAATTTTAACCTGCACATAAACAAGCGTTTACGTTCAACCTTGTACAACATGTTAAAGAATCAAAGCATGAACACAGCCATAGGCTAGATCTTGTGATCTCAAAGAGAATAAACATTGATCTCTCAGCTATTATTGATGTTGCTTGCTCTGATCAGTTTTGCATTAATTTTGATGCAGTCATCTGTCCTGGCGAACAGCCTACTGAGAAAACAGTTAAGAAACACCATCTAGATGCCTCTGCAGCAGCCAGGTTTTCTGTTGTGTGTACGGAGTCCTTTACAAGCAGTTGTATAGTAGACATACACAACATTGTTGACAATTTTAATACCACGTTGAAAGATGTACTTGATTCCGGCTCCTCCTGGGAACACATCTAAGTGTCCTTGAGCAACACACTGAACCCCTAACTGCCCTCGTTGAGCTGGAGTGCGTCCTGCATGGCCGCCAGCGTTGTGTGGATGTGTGTGGATGAGAGGCGTGATTCGTAAAGCGCTTTGAGTAGTTGACAGACTAGAGAAGCACTATAGAAATGCAGTCAATTTACCATAAATGGAGAAAAACTAAATTAACGGTGCATTGTGATATTCTCAAAGAACATCCTGCATAATGGTTCAAGATTTGAGACATTTTTCAAAAGTAATTTCATAAAACACACAAAAAAAAGGATTCCGTTTTTGACCATAGATCATCTACGTAACCCTAATGATCTAATGAGCAAGGCCTCTACCCAGAAGTCTGAGCAATTTGCTTGCTATTTTAAGGACAAAATTGTAGCTGCAGTCTTGGTATAAATACCAGTGAGAAGCTGCAGTCTTGGTATAAATACCAGTGAGAAGCTGCAGTCTTGGTATAAATACCAGTGAGAAGCTGCAGTCTTGGCCTGATTGCCACATTGACCTCTAACTGTGGGAGTCTGACTGGTTGGTTGGTGGCGTGGGGCACGACTGTGTTTTATAGCTACATGGGCAGATCATTTAATGGTATTAATTTAACTGGGAAGCCTTGCGGGGGTGGGCTGCCATTTTATTTTACTTCCCCTCTTTTTCTCCTGTTTCATTGAGCCATATTGTAATGTTGTTTCCTTCGGGTCATCCTAGCTTCTTTTCAGTTCTAGGCAGTAGGGGTTTGTTTGTTGTTTTGGCGTCAGCCAACCTGCCGTTGTTTAACACTAGAAGTGCCAGGCCTGCTGCGTCCAATTATTCTGCGATTTTAATAGTCATTTGACCGCCTATACAACAGACAGGGATGGTGTGGTGACGCGCCATGGCCTCTAGATGGCGCTTGTTGCACACGGGACACTATAGTGACATTATTGATGAGAGCTACAGGGGAGGAGAGAGGAGGAGGAGCTCCTCTTCATCAGATATGACTTGTGATATGTTGCATTACATTATGTTATAAAGGTATTCTTGAAGTAAAATGTGTGCGTTCATGCACGGTGTGATTCAACACTAATAACACTATAACACAATAAATCTTTATGCGGCGACACAATAAAACCATAATAAACCACGTATTGGAGAAGTCGCGCTCAATCCGTCATTTTCTTGTTATTCGCTAGAATAAATCACCATCCGTCACCGTGACTGACAGAGTTGGAAAAAACAGTCTATCTTTATCCGCGTGATATTGTTTACCGATGTCGTTTGTGTGTCGTAAACTTGACATCCATGTAAGCGACTTCTCCGTGGAAAATGTAGTGAACTGCCACCCAAGCGAGTCTACTGCACTGAATGTTCAGCTGGTTCTGCCAAGCAGCGAACTGTCTGAGAGACTGGCATTATCAACATGGTTTTTACAAAATCCAAGCAGTGAGAGAAGCAGTGTGTGTGTGTGTGTGTGTGTGTGTGTGTGTGTTTCCCATCAGTCCTGCTCAGTCCGTTCGCCAAATCGCCCTGATTCGTTTGTCCATTTCTTTGGCTTTGAATGTAAAACATGGTCATAACAAAAGAAACTGCAATGTGATGTGATTTCTGAAATTAATGGAATTAATTCCCAGTTCCCAATCTCTTGTCCCCAAATTAATAGTCAAATACCAAATATGTCATTTCAGCGCAAACTGAGAATGTGTGGATTAAGCAGATCAGTTTATTATATGACCAGAGTTTATATTTGAAGTCAAAATAAAAAAAGCATCACGTCCGTGTGGTCAAACCTGGACCCTCACACTCTGATGCTAACCTTGTGTTTTATGTGTTATATATTTATATTGTAACTTCTATCTGTGCTTTGGATCAGATTTCTAGCTGGTCTGACTTGGACTGGGCCAATCACAACCATTTATCTAATATGGGGAAGGTTTGATAAGATGACTGAACAGAGGATCGCCGTTGAGGCATTTTCATAAACAACCAAGATGGCTGCCGCTGACGTGGAACGGTCTGTTGAATATCACGGCAGTATTAAACAAACTGGACGGTATATTTTCTCTATATTTAAATATGTATTATTTAAATATTAAATACATAATTAAATTATTTAAATATAGTATATTTGCGCTGTATCACACGTTTCGTTGCTCTGATTGGTTGTAGGTCTATCCAGTTGCATCCAGAGGCATTTTGGTCTTGATAATACCCCTTGGAAATCGAAAATGAACCAAGAGGTTCCAGAATAATTTGTGTTTGCAAACTGGTCTGGCAGTGTCAGGCTAGACAACACACAACCGAAATGCTCTCTGTGCCCTGACAAACCTGCCAAAGCCAAGAGAGATCCACTATACTCCAGACTGGGCTACCTGGCTTCACAGACAAAATCTGAAATTAGAAACCTGGGTGTCATTCTAGAGTCTGAGCTCAATTTTAAAACTCATATCTATAAAGTGACTAAATCTACATTCTTCCACCTGAGAGATATTGCCAAAGTAACACAGCAGGATGCAGAAAAGTTGGTGCATGCTCTCATATCGAGCCGTCTGGACTATTGCTGGACTACTGGCCTTTCAAAGAAATATATTGATAACCTTCAAATAATTCAGAATGCTGCAGTGAGAGTTTTAACCAGAACTAGGATGAGAGATGATATAACTCCTGTACTGTCCTATACAAAAACATGTTTAATCAGCTCTCTATTCGGTAGGCTAGGCTTTGTGTGTGTGTGCGTGCATGTGTGTGTGTGTGTGCGTGTGTGTGTGCGTGTGTGCGTGCGTGTGTGAACTATTTGGTATTTGGTTTGTAAAATATTTTAGGCCTAGATAGTTTGTTAAATACATGATAATGTCCTCAAAATGGTATTGTAATAAATATATTTATTTCTACAAAACTTTTGCATCTATTATTTTTATAATTGCATAGTGAGCTGTGGGTTTGTAATTCTTCCTTTTTCTCTGTGATTAATACAGTACTTTTTGGGGAAAACGTTATTACAGTTGGTTGTGGTTAATATTTTCAGTTTTCAATATTAGTTAAACAAGTAATATAACTATTACTCTTATATCATGGTATGAAATGATTTATTAATCATCTATAAAACCCTATGAACATATTTGGATATGTGTGAAATGCTTATAAGGTTTTATATAGATGCTTTTGGTTTGTGGAACCCTTGAGGTTGTTCAGATTGAACACTACAAAAACCCCAAGGGTTCAAATATTATCTTATAGGAATACGATATACATCAAACTATTAAATACTATGGGATTAAATACTATAATATGCAAAAAAAGGTGGAAATACTGTATGCATTTTTTATATCAGATTTATAAAACACTGCTTATGCTTTGATTAGCAGCCAGTAGAGATGTACTGAGACGTCATTATCTATCTGTTCAACTAACATTATCTGTCTCTGTATCTGTTCAACTAACAACATTATCTGTCTCTGTATCTGTTCAAATAACAACATTATCTGTCTCTGTATCTGTTCAAATAACAACATTATCTGTCTCTGTATCTGTTCAACCAACATTATCTGTCTCTGTATCTGTTCAACCAACATTATCTGTCTCTGTATCTGTTCAAACAACATTATCTGTCTCTGTATCTGTTCAACTAACATTATCTGTCTCTGTATCTGTTCAAATAACAACATTATCTGTCTCTGTATCTGTTCAAATCAACATTATCTGTCTCTGTATCTGTTCAACTAACATTATCTGTCTCTGTATCTGTTCAACCAACAATTATCTGTCTCTGTATCTGTTCAACCAACATTATCTGTCTCTGTATCTGTTCAAATAACAACATTATCTGTCTCTGTATCTGTTCAACTAACAACATTATCTGTCTCTGTATCTGTTCAAACAACATTATCTGTCTCTGTATCTGTTCAACCAACATTATCTGTCTCTGTATCTGTTCAAATAACAACATTATCTGTCTCTGTATCTGTTCAAATAACAACATTATCTGTCTCTGTATCTGTTCAACCAACATTATCTGTCTCTGTATCTGTTCTAATAACAACATTATCTGTCTCTGTATCTGTTCAACCAACAACATTATCTGTCTCTGTATCTGTTC
>OMKK01086275.1:0-17419 GCA_900302305.1 Polymixia japonica
TTGTGTTGTGTTTAATTACATTTCTTTGCTCCGTATGCAAACACATGGAATTTCATGTAAGGGTATTGTATTGGCATACATTCCATTTTTTCTTCAAATGATGGTTGTGTGTGTGTGGAAAGGAATCTGATATTGATGGTTCACCATCGCCGTTTTAAAACGAAGGAGTTGATTAGCGTATTCTAATGATTGTCACTTTGCTTCCCAGTTAATAAGCTCTATGAGCTCAATAGCGGAACACTGTTTGCCCTCCTTGCTGCGCACACTGTTTGACTGGTACCGGCGGCAGAGCGGCACCGAGGATGAGTCTTACGAGTACAGGCCTCGCTCCAGCACCAAATCCAAAGGGTCAGATCCTCCTCTTGATTCACTTCCTTCTCTCCTGTCCTCCCTTCCCTCTTGAGCAATTCATCTGAGTGATCACACCAGAGATAATGGTATTTTCCTTTCAGTTTTCCTCAGTTTGTTTATAATCCATCTCTCTCCCCCTCTCTCTGTAGGGATGAACAGCACCGGGATAAAGACTACCTATTGGAGCGGAGGGACTTAGCCATAGATTTCATCTTCTGTTTAGTTTCAGTGGAAGTTCTAAAACAGGTGAGCAGTCTGACTCTGCTTTAGTGTGCTGTCTCTGTCTCTGTTAGAGGGTCTCTGTTCAGGACCAATACAGAAAGGCATTAGTGATTCTTGACCTGCCGTGGCCATAAAGCTTTTCCTTTAGAGCGGTACTGACACGTAAGACAGAGGAGACGTCCTCAGAGAAGGTCATCCACACAGGGGTCCATTCGGGAGTTGTTTTAGAGGTAGTTCCTTCTTTGCTTCTAAGAAGGCGGTCTATCCGTTCCTAACTTCCTCTACGCAGGATTCCTGCCCCATGAGCTTCAGTTGATCTTTATGTGAGATTTGGTGAAAAAGTGCTCTATAGATGAGATGTCACAGTGTTGGGCAAGGTACTTGAAAATTTTAATTAATTACTGATTACATATTACTCATTGTAAAAGTAATTACAATACTTTACTCATTACTCAGTGGCAAAAGTAACACGTTATATTACTTGTTACTTTACTTTCGTTACTCAGCGTCTGCTCCGTTAAAGTTTCCTTTAAACGACTCAAAATCGTCCACAGCCACACGCTGTATCTTTTGTATTTAACACATGTAGAAATAGAAAATGAGACGTTTGTGGTTTAACAAGCAGGCAGGAAACAGTTTGGAAGGATTTACTGACCATCCAGCAGCTAGCGTTAGCGTAGCCTCAGTGACTACACACAGCACTGCAGAAATCCCGACCTCAGCTGCACGATTCACACACTCTCCAATTCTGAACTAAACTAACTAGCGTTAATTGACTCCTGAATGTAGGGATACCTGCGGCTAACGTTAGCAAGCCAGCTAAGCTACAACAACACTTTGGAATTACTGCGAGTAGCATTTCAGTCCGTCAGCTGATCACAGAGACCACACTGATATCAACCCTCCATTAATGCCGGTAAAACGGCAAGCATGTCATGTTTCATAGTTGAGATGACACAGATCTAGTATAGCTTTACCTTGGTATTTCTTAAACAGAAGCTAGATTTCCTAAATATGTTGGTTTTTACTGCCATCGATGTCATTTAGATTAAATAATGTCCTTTGATTTCCAGATGTTTCTGATCCACTTGTGTAACATGGTTAGGATTACTTTACTTTATATTGGTCTCGCAAGTGATTTGTAGACCAAGCATTGTTAACCAGGCCCGTCTTTTTGACACATCCTCCATGGCATTGGAGAAATGTGCAGTATTGTGGGTGAAGTCTATGTCCTTAAGGGTAGAACAGTAAATAGACCTGATGGCAGCGTACCAACTCCTGCTGAGCTTTCTTCTGAGCCCATTACTGGTCCTGCCCCAGCACCAGACCTAAAGCAGACTGCCCAGATCCAAACCACACACTTGGAGCTGAAAGCTAAACCCCAGAGACCGGAGCTAAGTTGTCCTTGGCTCAGCTCCTGTAGGGAGGATAACGAATGGTAGCAAAGAGGAAGAATGAAGGGAGTATCAGTGCTCCCAATAAGACTAATGATTTTATGTTTACGTCACAGATTCCTCTTCATCCAGTGCCAGATGCTTTAGTACATGAAGTTCTGAACCTGGCATTCAAGCACTTTAAACACAAAGAGGGGTGAGTGCACACACACACACACACACACACACACACACACACACACACACACACACACACACACACACACACACACACACAGACTACTGAAACAGTCATGTGAATAAAACACTAGTTGATGAACATATTCCGTACTGTCGCTCTAACACTCCAGTTTGGGTTTGGCTCTGCAGCATGGAGTCAATCATTTCTTTATGGCTATTTGGATAGATTGGGTTTATGGTCAATGTGTGACTTTATGAGCTGTCAGTATCATTAATATCACTTAAAGAAAACACAATTGTTTCTTGTTGAGCAACTTGAGTAAACCTCCAGCCTGCACACTGCCAAAGTGCTTCTGGTGTTTGCAATAGTCATAGGCCTGGTCAGGTCAGTCGTAACTGCTCACACACCATTTAGAAGGTTGATGGGATTTCCAGTGATATAGAGAAAGTCTGTGTTCCTGAGGACGACTGTACAGAAACATTGAGCACTCTGCCTGTATATGACTTGATAGATATGATAAGATATGTTCTATGTAATTACAGGTACTCAGGCCCCAACACTGGCAATGTGCACATCATCGCAGACCTGTACGCCGAGGTCATCGGAGTCCTCACACAGTCAAAGTAACAATTAGCTTCATTCTGCTCCTTGGCTCTGAATATTGTCAAATCGTTTAACGCAGCATAAAAGTTTACAGCATGTCACATTCGCAGCCAAGTCTTTAGCGAGCTCCCTCAGAGGTCCTTGAGCCACTTTTCTAATCTGTGTGTGTGTGTGTGTGTGTGTCCAGGTTTCAGGCAGTGAGGAAGAAGTTCATCACCGAGCTGAAGGAGCTTAGGCAGAAGGAGCAGAGCCCCTACGTGGTCCAGAGCATCATCAGCCTCATCATGGGCATGAAGTTCTTCCGGGTCAAAATGTACCCTGTGGAGGACTTCGAGGCCTCCTTCCAGTTCATGCAGGTAGATCACTGTCATATGTGAGCATGCGTGTTTAGAGTCTGCTAGTTAAATGCTACTGTAATGACGTGGACTGATGCATTAGCGCTAAACTGTACAACAAAAGCTTTTTTTTTTTTACCAACGCCCATTTGTTGAAACTGCAGCTCTCTACAGCAGTGGCTCATAAAGCCAGATGAGTAACGATCAGTCGTGGGATTACAGTGCCAGGGAGAAATTGTGTGTGTGTGTTGCGGACTTTGCCAAGAGCTGTGAATGGAGCAGTGCCTTTTTCATTAAGCTCTATACAGCAGTAAAAAACTGGCTCAATATGCTGCTCTCTTTACAAGTCTCTGATTTCCCACTGTGTTAATGGAAGATGTTTGGTAATATGCGATGATTTACAGTCTCAACTACGGTTTCCTGTGCATCTTGGTGTCTACCCATGTGTTGCTTCTCTGCTAGAGCCTGGCCAATACAGATTTTTTGGACTGGATATTGATTATTTAATATAAATACATTTTTTCAATTAATCTCCAAGTACAGACTATGATAAAATCAAAAGATATTCACTCTCATTCAGTCACATTCACACACATTGACAAGATGCTCTAATGGTAGATTTCATTTCATTAGAACAACAAACTTTGTTTCTATGTCAGTTAGTATCATTACTTTACATTATGTTGTTGTTATCACCGTCTACAAGCACAGATGATTATTTTCAGATCAACCAAATATCTGTACTGTCAAATATGCCGACACAAGTGTTACAATGGTGAATCCATGTTTCCCCACTATCTCCGGCCAGTTTGACCGTGCATTTGTATTCATTGGCTAAGTAGTGGCGTGTTAATGCTGTCACTCTAGCCAAGTACGCATGTGTCTTTACCCGAGTGCCCTTCTGCTCATAACCTCCCCAGGAGTGTGCCCAGTATTTCCTGGAGGTCAAAGATAAAGACATAAAACATGCTCTGGCAGGCCTCTTCGTGGAGATCCTCATCCCTGTTGCTGCTGTGAGTAACACTGTATACAGCTTCTCCCCAAAATCCCCTGATTAACTTTCACCACATATAGAATACTCTCAATGTAAACTTGACTAGTTGAGGTTTGCTTTAACCTCTCGTTTAAAACACCCCTTTAGGCGGTCAAGAATGAAGTCAATGTGCCATGCCTAAAGAACTTTGTTGAGATGCTGTACCAGACGACCTTCGACCTTAGCTCAAGGAAGAAGCACTCTTTGGTAATGACAGTTTCACTACCTCTGTTTTCTCTCCTTCCCTCCTCCCTCACTCACCTTCCTCTCTTTCCTCTTCCTCCCTTGCACTTTACCTTCACTCCTCTCTCTTTTCCCTTACTGTGCTTTTTTTCCTTCGCTCTCACTTTTGCTCTCGCTCCCCCTCCCCCTCTCTCCCTCACTCTCTCTCCTGCTTTGATGCTGACATTGTTTATCTCCTCAGGCTTTGTATCCCCTGGTGACGTGCCTGCTGTGTGTCAGTCAGAAGCAGTTCTTCCTCAACAATTGGCACATCTTCCTCCAGAATTGCCTCTCACACCTCAAGGTACTGCCACCCTGCGCCTACATTCCCAATTTTACGACCTCACTCCCAACACTGTAGCCTTCAGACCCAAGTTTTAAGAGGACATCTTACTGACATCTGTTTAAAGAGTAACTGAACCTTAGACCATTTTTGTGGATTTGCCAACATCTAAAGGTTAAAAGCATGCTATCTTGGTACCCTGTGATGTAATGGTAACTGTTCGTCAGTGGATGCCTACATCACAGGTTAGCAAGATCAGTCAATAGCAGATTGCAATTGCAATTTAGAAGGCGGCAAACCCGCAAGAATAATCTCGGGTTTAGTTACTCTTTAATGACGATGGCTAACTCGGTTTGATCTTCAGAAGTCTTATGACAGTTATGAAAGTTATAATTAAATTTTGCTGCTCTTCTCGGCAGTTTAAAGCAACATGAGCCCGTTTAAAAATATTTCTTGTCAAAACCCTCAATCACTTGTATGCTATTGATTCAATTGCCATAGCTCCATCATTTGTTAATTTGTAAAATTCAAAATCAAAATACTATCATTATGGTGTTCCAGGTAAGTTGGTATATGCTAAATGCCACTGTTGATATCCTAAGTTGTTTTTGTTGTGAAGGGTGTGCTCTGTGGTTCTCTCCAAAGATCATAATGTACTTTTCCTTCTGTAACCAACAACCAGATCTGGATAGGAATAGCACTTGAGTTGATACATTATTAATATAGAGTGGCCTGTATATTATATATGGCCTGTACGACTCGTCACTGGTAATTACTACAAAAACTAGCCACTTGTCACAGCGATATGTTAAATCAGATAATCCTACATGTTGCAACTCTAATGGTTTCAAAAGTCTTGAGTTAAAACAAATGGATCTGCACCTCATGTGATGTGCAATGTCAAGTGCTGTTTTGACCCAGATCTGTGAACAAGTCCTTGTAAACCAATCACAAACCGATCAAGCCAATCCTCCTCTTGTCCTGTACCGTTAGGAGGGGGGGGGTAATTAATTCCCATGGCACTGCAGCGCTGTGTGACTGACTGACTCTCCTCCTCAACTCTGCATCGATTACCCTTTGTGGAGATTGAGTGTCAGATCTTGTGGTGGACATACTCTGTAATTCCCTTTGCTTCCTTGTGATGGTGATTTCCCATGGTGTTGAATGGCCCTCTGTGATCTCAGACAGTGACCTGGCTGCGTTTTTCACTTGGAACATTTGGATTGATTCAAATTGCATTTACTCATAAGTGTAATCAGAATCTTAAGTCGCCGGTTAGAATTTTTGTTGCAGAGGTAATTTTCCTGGGTTGTATGATAGCTCTTTAGTGCAGTGGATAATTAATAGCGAGTGATTCAGCGCTTTCTGTCTGGTTATTTTAACCCTGTGACTGCTCTTTAAAGTTCACATCGCAAAGATTGATTGGAGACTCAAACATTTTTAACTTGGTGGATTAAAAAGTTAATTTCTCTGTAGAGTATGTTCCAAAAGGGTTAAAATAAAGCATTGTGCGTAGTGAGTGTACCAGACATAATACTGAATGGATTGAATGGACTGCTAATTTATTGAGCAGTTGCTTCTGGATGTCGCAGGAGCAACACAGGCAATTCATTTTAACATAAAACATTTGTTACTGTGTTTCGTGCGCATCCTCCGATGTTACTTCCCTCGTCCCGTCTGTGCGTCCCCTCCTCTCGACCCTCCCTGCTTTGTGTTTGTTTTCTGTCTCCTACATCTGTCTGATTTGTTGCCACAGCACACCTTTTAATTTTGCTTTGCTCTCACCTGTTTTAGAGTGTTTCGCTCTTTGTGTGTTGAAATGCACAATTCCGTATTGGTTCTACTTTTATTACCGATGCACTGTGACATAACTTTCACAACTTGTTAGTGATAAATTTCACTATCTGCATCTCACACGTTTTGCATTTCACTGCAATGCCACCGATTCACTTGGTGCCATTGACGAGACGACAGCCTGCTCTTGTCATGTTAGTGTTTTCTATTGTGTTTTGTCTCTCTGTTTTTCCTCTGACTTGCATGTTTCCCCTCCCCATACCCTCCACTCCGTGTCTCCCGCTGTTTTGTCTTTCTCACGTTCACTCGCTCCAGATGCCGTCTAACAACAGCATCCGAAAGCAGATTGAGACGCTGCAGGTGAGTTGGTCCGGTGTTGATGAACGCCCCCCCCTCCCCTCCCCCTTCTTCACGAAGGTCATCTGACCAGGAAGTAGGAGAGGACAGCTCCGCCCCTCTCGCCTAATGAGGCAGTGTCTCGAGGCTTATGTTCCTCTTAAATGACAGTGAGATTTAAGAGGTGCACTACAAAGAGAGAAGAGAGGGACATGTACATTAGCTGCAAATTGCTTCCTGATGCAATGTTGCCATGCTTTGTTGTTTAGCTGCTTTGTCTTAGTCAGCATTAGTGGTGAATGGCTTTGCTGCGTGTAGTTGTATAATGTTGTGCTGTTTCTGTCAATAAAGTCGACTTTGTCTTTCTTGTTATAGGGCCAGCCCTATAAATGCAAATGTCTGTCCCTCACTGACTGACTGACTGACTGACTGACTCAACGACTCACTGGCTGAGTGATGAACACTGACTTAGTGACCAAGTTACAACATTGGTCGGCAGAGTGTTGGAGTTTCCTCATTGGCCAATGTATCCGTTTCAATTTAAAAGCCCTCTAGCGACAAGGCTTTTGGCCACAATTTCGCACATTGACCATATACGGTTGAACCATATACTAGGTTTTGACCTAGTCTTGTGAATAGACACACACCTTAATTCCTAGATGTTTTTTTTGATTATAGGCACATCAGAAGGTCCATTTGGCCTTCAAGGAATTTGGTGTTTTTGTAGTCTGTTCCGGCAGCAGCGTGTATTTGTTTTTCTGTTGGAGTTGGTAATGGGTTGACCATAGTTACACCCTGTTCTTTTGTCCAGTTTTCTTATGTGGTTTTGCATCTTTGCATGCACATCCCCTGCCAACAGGAGGGAAGGTCACAGCAGGAGCCCTGAAATAATCGTTTGTGTCATCGGCTTTCTGTTTACATTGGAGTGTATATTGTTTGTTGATGTTCAACTACCTGCCTTTCTGTTTGGTTGAATTGTTTGGCTACAGACTAAAAGATCAGAAGACAGTACTTTACTGATGTACAGGGGATGGTGGAACATCTCAGTCTCCAATTTAGTACAGCATAATATAGTAACTTAAACTAGTTATGATGTTTTTCCCCCTAAAGATGAGTTGTATATTATAGTGTAATGAATGTAGGAAAGTGTTTCTGCTGGCTTCCTTCCACTAGGAGGTCAGTGCCTGTGGTCAGCTACAGAACCCCTAAAGTTGATCGGGATTCAGTATCTTGCTCAAGGACACTTCAGCAGGATGGATGCTCACCGCCACGGTGGCCTGAAGCCTGGTCTCTCTAGTGAATATGCCAACCTGATGTAGTATAGTATTGCGTAGTATTGGTCCAGTCAACTTAATTTATATAGCACTTAAAACACAAAACAGGTTTGGTCCCAAGTGCAATAATCCTTCTATATACAAAGGCTGAACTCTAGCATCAGGTTCTACACTCGGCTACCCGCTCAGTTGAATGTGTGAGTTCTGGCTCCCTCCAGACCAGTACAGCAGCCCGATCTCTAACCTCACAGGTGGGTAAGGCAAGTGTATTTCGGAGGGGTTCGTAACGTTCCCTCTCTGATCCGCAGAACAAAGATCCCAAAATGTCCCGCGTGGCGCTGGAGTCGCTCTACAGACTGCTATGGGTCTACATTATCAGGATCAAGTGCGAGAGCAACACTGTCACACAGAGGTTAGTCCCCGTCAGCCCCTGCAAACCAAATCGAACCCTCTGGTATCCGACGCTATCAAGTGGAACTTAATTAATTGGGTCACATGCCGGTCTAAGATCTTTTTTTTTTTCCCTCCTCCCAGCCGACTACTCAGCATCGTTTCAGCACTTTTCCCTAAAGGCTCCCGCAGCGTGGTGCCCAGGGACACGCCCCTCAACATCTTCGTCAAGATCATCCAGTTCATAGCTCAGGTAGAACTGAACCGTGGATTCATTTGCCGGGATTATACAGAAGGGCTAGAGATGTGTCATGCGGTATTTGTGCGTAAGCTGATCTGTTGGGGTTGTTCCCACAGGAACGACTGGACTTTGCTATGAAGGAGATCATCTATGACCTCCTGTGTGTGGGCAAGTCTCACAAAACCTTCACCATCAATCCCGAGGTAAACGAGTAAAGCTTGGTCTACTTCAGTTGCTCTCACCGTTGGAGCTCCTCTGCTGCTTCCGTCCTCCCCCTCTGTACCTCTCATACTCTGTCTCGCTTTCTGCCTTGTCAGAGGATGAATATTGGTTTGCGGGCCTTCCTGGTGATCGCGGACAGCCTACAGCAGAAGGACGGGGAGCCCCCTATGCCGACCACAGGGGTCATCATGCCATCTGGCAACACCCTGCGTGTCAAGAAGATCTTCCTCAACACCACCCTCACTGACGAAGAGGCCAAGGTCATAGGTAGGTCCGACACTCTGAGCCCCCACTGGACATGGCGCACATCTCGGCAACTATGTCCTGTTGTCTGTACTGTATTATGTCTTGCACTGGTGCATATATGCTTAATGACTTTGTCCGGTGTTTTCAGGCATGTCACTGTACTACCCACAAGTGAGGAAAGCCTTAGATAACATCCTGCGCCACCTGGACAAGGAGGTGGGACGCTCCATGAGTATGACCAACGTACAGATGTCCAACAAGGAGCCAGAGGACATGATCACGTAAGTGTCTTACGATCTTCTATCTGGATCTAGACTCGTACTTCTGTAGTATTATCCGCGTCTGTGTGGCGCTCACACGTTGTCTATTTACTTTACAGGGGAGAGAGGAAGCCAAAGATTGATCTGTTCCGTACATGTGTGGCAGCCATCCCCAGACTGATCCCAGACGGCATGAGCAGACAAGACCTCATAGAGCTTCTGGCCAAGTAACCTCCCTTCCTGACCTTACTCTAGCAGCGCCGCTACACGGTCCAGCTCTGTTAATGTATTCGCGCCTCTACGCATTCCTTGACCTCTCTCTCTCCCCGTTCTGTCCCCCCGTTCTGTCCCCCTCCCCTCCCTAGACTGACCATCCACATGGACGAGGAGCTGCGTGGCCTGGCCTTCACCACCCTGCAGGCCCTGATGGTGGACTTCCCGGAGTGGCGCGAGGACGTGCTCTCCGGCTTCGTCTACTTCATCGTGCGAGAGGTGACGGACGTTCACCCCACATTGCTGGACAACGCCGTCAAGATGCTGCTGCAGCTCATCAGCCAGTGGAGGCAGGCGGTGCAGAGCAGCAACAAGACCCACGAGGCACAGGTGAGCGGAGGAAGCCTCCGTGGTTTCGCGCGCCGACGCGCTCGTCGCGTTTACAGCTTTTGATTTGTGATCGTTATGTTATCGCCCTGCATTAAGTTGACTAATGCCCTGAGGGATTTCTTTGTTCCAGCAGGGCCCGGGTAGCGGCCGCTCTCTGTCCCTGGAGCGCACTCCTTTGTTGGGCGTGCTGCACGTGGTCGAGGGCCTGGCGCTGGTCGTGCTCTGTAGCTGCCGCCCCGCCACGCGCAGGTTGGCCGTCAACGTCCTCAAGGAGGTCCGCGCCCTGCACACTGCGCTGGGCATCTCCAAGGTAAATACACAGCCAAACTACAGCGCACGGTTTCAGTGGCACTGTGGCAGTCCAATGTGTCTTACTGTTTGTATGTTTAATGTCACAGGTACTCACTCTGTCACTTTCATCATTAACTTACTTTAACCTTTAATCCCACCTTTCAGGGGGATGAGGAACTGGCCATCGACGTGATGGACAGATTGAGCGCATCAGTGCTGGAGAGCTTCATTCATCTCACAGGAGCTGACCAGGTAAATGTCGCTTAGCTTTTACCACGCATTCGTTCACGTACACTTCGTTCGCGTACTCCGAGGCCAAACCTCTCGTCTTCCCTCTCCTCTGCCCCGCAGACCAACCTGCTGTACTGTCCCAGCGGGATTGACCTGCAGACCCTGGCGGAGTGGAGCTCGTCTCCCATCAGCCACCAGTTTGACGTGGTGAGCCCCTCGCACATCTGGGTGTTCGCCCACGTTACGCAGGGTCAGGACCCCTGGGTCATCAGCCTGTCCAGCTACCTGCGCCAGGAGCACCTGCCCAAGCATTGCCCCACTGCCGTCAACTATGCCTGGATGTTTGCTTACACGCGCCTGCAGCTACTGTCTCCGCAAGTCGACATCAAGTATGTTTCCTCAGGCCTTTTTCTCTCTTCCTCTCTCTCTGTGTGTGTGTGAGTGTGTGTCTGCCAGTATCTGTCTGCGCGTGTTTGTCTGTCTGCATGTCTGTGATTGTTTGTGCGTCTGGCTTTCTAAGGGACCCGTAGGGATGATGATGATGATGATGATGGAAAGATTTGTGTAGGGGTGGTTCAGAGGTGAAAGAAAAACAGGTCCAGAAAGTAGCATACTACCCAAGAATTTGCTCCACCCATGCAGAACCAGCTGATTTCTAAATAACTCAACTTTTCAGCTGGTTCAGTGCATGGGTGGAGCAAATTCCTGGGTAGTACTCTCTACTTTCTGGACCTGTTTTTTCCACCTCTGGGTTAGTTTTAGAACATGCAGGAATGGTGAGTCGCCTTTGAGCAAAAAAACAAGCATGAAGCTGTTGAAAGCCAGTTTGGGAATGCCCAAGGCAATGTTGTACTCTAGTTTAAGATATTTTAGATGACTAGATATTTTGCATATTTTTTCCTTCAGGTGGTTATAAAAACACTCTGAGCCATAGGCTGAGGACATGGATGCTATGTGTAGCCCTGTGTGTAACACACATTCTTAAGAAGTGGGTATATTGGCTAGTAAAAGGGTACTTGGCTGGAATGACTGTGGTTGCAATGTGCTGACCAGGGTGATGTCATCCTATCTGTCTGTGAATGTACCCACACACTTTAATTCCACCATTTTGTGGTATATCATCATACCATATGCGTCAGCTATGTTTGAGTGTGGCCATTATCAGGAAGCCATAACAGGATTTTCATATTCATTTTGAATAGGAACAGGAAGTGAATATCCCGGACTAGTTGGGGTTTTTGATATTTAATTATTTAGTTTGGGGCTTCTCGTTAACCTCTGACCTCTCCTCTCTGCCCACCTGTAGCAGCCCAATCAATGCCAAAAAGGTCAACAGTCTGAGCAGCAGCAGTGACTCCTACGTAGGTCTCTGGAGGAACTACCTGATTCTCTGCTGCAGCTCCGCCACTTCCTCCCCCTCCACCTCATCTTCCTCCTCCTCATCCTCCACCTCGGGCTCCGTCCGCTGCTCCCCGCCTGAGACGCTGGCGTCGACGCCGGACAGCGGCTACAGTTATGATTCAAAGGTCAGAGGCTAAAACACTCTCTCACACTAAGATTTAAAATTGAACCCTAGTAACCCTAACCCCGTGTTCATTACGGCATTTTCTTAAATGTGTAGTAGCAAATGATGCCTATCATTTCCCTAAAGCTTTATGTATGAGTCTTTAGAATGCATCAAATCATATTTCCTTTTTTTTTTTTTTTCACATGTGTCGCTGATCCTCTGTGCGTTTCTAGATTGTTGGCACTCCGTCCCCCTCCTCCCTGTTCAAACACGTTGTCCCGATGATGCGCTCTGAGAGCATGGACATCACAGAGTCTCTTGTCCTGGGGCTTGGCAGGACCAACCCAGTGGCCTTCAGGTAAAGGAGACACTAGCCGGGGTCTGGGGCAAAGACAGAGGGGTGGGTGTCAGATAGATACACCTGGATTTAAAAAAATATATAAAATAAAAAATTGCATCTTTGAGTAGTTTTCATTGTGGTCTGTGTATATGATTTTTCTCATTTCTCCTCCAGAGAGTTGATAGAGGAGCTCAACCCCATCATAAAAGAAGCACTAGAAAGAAGACCTGAGGTGGGTCACATCACTTACCTCTACATTTAGAAAAGGCCTGTTTTCTGTTGCCTCCGTTCTGTTCCTGTGCGCCAGACAATTTGCTTTCATGCACATGACTTGTACCTTGTACCACTTGTACCATGACTCGCTGTACCTGAGTAGGTACATATTTATGGACACATTTCTGTACATATGTCACTTTCATCTGTAAATCTGATATTATGAACAGCTCACAAAGCACAGGTGCACACTGTACATATGGGCTGGACTGTAAATCTGTAGACCTGTCGACTACAAACATTTATTAGCTTGTAAATCTATCAATAGTGAACAGAGCGTGAATTCTTTGAAGCCAACAGGAAGTTAGCACGATGAAGACTGCCCTTCATCTTCATTTCTTTGTTCTCTTTCCCACCAAGATCATTAAAGTGTGATCTCATGTTATCTCATGTTATTTTAATTTACACGCTGGCCTAAAAAAACAAACAACTGCTCTCCCCTCGCAGAACATGAAGCGACGCCGGCGTCGAGACATCCTCAGGGTCCAGCTGGTCCGGATATTTGAGCTGCTGGCCGACGCTGGAGTCGTCAGTCAGATGTAACCACACCAAATCACAACCGCATGATAACTAGGCATGGACCTCGGTTACTTTCACAATCCGGTTTATAAACACAAGCTTACCATTGTTACCCTGTTGTTATATTGCCATGAATACAGAGCTAGTGGAGGTCTGGATGGGGAGAGCCACTCTCTGAACAGCACGCTGCTGGAGTACGTTGACCTGACCAGGCAGCTGCTGGAGGCTGAAAATGACAAGGACTCAGACACACTGAGGGACATCCGCTGCCACTTCAGTGCCCTGGTGGCCAATATCATTCAGAATGTCCCAGGTATCTCACACGTGCCACACACACACACACACAGAGAGAGAGAGAGATACAGATGCCTGTACAAGAGTAGTGAGTAGGTAGACAGTCTTTCACCTGGAGGACCCAGGTTTAATCTCCATCCTGCTGACCTCTCTGAGAACTCTGAGATCAATAAAATATCACATGCTAATAATAGTACTAATAATAGAGATAGTAATGATACTATTATTGTTATTATGCCTATATGCACATGAGATGTTTTTATTTAACCAGCCTGGTCAATCAAGAACAAATGGTTATTGAAAATGAGAAGCCACATGTCGAGATATCTCACGTGTATCTTGCGGTTTTTCTTCAGTGCACCAGAGGAGGACCATCTTCCCCCAGCAGTCTTTGAGACACAGTCTGTTCATGCTGTTCAGCCACTGGGCTGGGCCCTTCAGCATCATGTTCACGCCGCTGGACCGCTACAGTGACAGAAATATGCAGATCAACCGCCATCAGTACTGTGCACTCAAGGTACGTGAAAACACACATAGATAACAGGTGGAAACGCTGAGATGCAAGCAATGTATTCACGCCATGACGACCAACCGTGTTGTCAATCTCCCAGGCCATGTCTGCAGTGTTGTGTTGTGGACCCGTAGCAGACAACGTGGGCCTCTCCTCCGACGGCTACCTCTACAAGTGGCTGGACAACATCCTGGACTCTCAGGACAGGAAGGTAAGATATATGCCCTGCAGTCTTCAGCCTACAGTGATGATCACTCTAGCATGGAGGTGCTAGCATTTCCTCTACCTTTCTTTCTAATGTTAAGGTGGAACTTGACGTAGTCGTTCATAGTCATGCCAAGGAAAGCAACGGCACCCATATTGATTTTTCTCTTTGCTAAGAAATTATACCAAGAGGTGCTTTTAACAGATTAGAAGTCAAACAAAGTGAAATTATTTTTTGGCATGGGAGGCATAGTTCTAACTAATAACAAATAAATAAATAAATAAATGAATGGATGGATTGAAAAGTGAACCCAGGTGCTGACAGGTGTTGTCTGGGGCTCCTCCAGGTTCACCAGCTGGGCTGTGAGGCAGTGATGCTGCTGCTGGAGCTCAACCCGGATCAGAGCAACCTCATGTTCTGGGCGGTGGACCGCTGCTACACCGGCTCCCGCCGCGTGGCAGCCGGGTGCTTCAGGGCAATCGCCAACGTCTTTCACAACAGGTACCGCACATCCCCGCAGTTCAGCGCACGTCTGAGGCAGAATTAGCTGTCGCCAAAGATTTCCAAAGACTGACTGGCTGAAATTTTTTTCCGTCAGGGATTACCAGTTTGACACTGTGGTGCTGCTGAACCTGATCCTGTTCAAGGCGGCTGATTCGTCCAGGGATATCTATGAGGTGGCCATGCAGCTGCTACAGGTTAGAATTGCTTCCTCGAGTTCACACAGGAAGTGGTCTTTTTTTTATTCAGGTGGATTATTCATGTGCCGTTTTCATCCGTGTTCTGTGTGAACCCCAGATCTTGGAGCCTAAGCTCTTCCGTTACGCCCACAAACTGGAGATCCAACGGACAGACGGGATCCTGACCCCTCCGTCACCTCTGCCACACCTCTACTCTGTGTCCTACTACCAGCTGTCTGAGGAGCTGGCAAGGACCTACCCAGAGCTCACCCTGCCCATCTTCTCAGGTTTGCTAATTTACAGACCTTTTTGCTATATACACACATCTTAAAAAAACAACAAAGAACAGGCCTGGTGTGGATTTTGATTGAATTTTGTTTTGTATACAGTCACAGGTTTCATAATCTGTATAATGGCTGTCAATTAGCTGTCTTACACTGTGTCTCCATGATGCCTTTCTCCACTACAGAGGTGAGCCAGCGCATCCAGACAGCGCACCCCGGTGGTCGCCAAGTAATGCTGCACTACCTCCTGCCTTGGATGAATAATGTGGAGCTGGTGGACTTCAAGCCATCGATACGGCGACCGGAGGAGTCCGGCGGGGGCGACGATGACGAGGATGCGCACGACCGGGAGATGATGATGGTCAACAGCCGGCGCTGGCTCCGCGGAGAGGGCTGGGGCTCACCCCATGCAACAACCATGGTGCTCAACAACCTCATGTTCATGACCGCTAAGGTTAGCCTCGCGCATCCTCATGTTTACACACACCGCGCCGCTGCGCAAAGGTCGCAAACCTGCTCGCCTGTTGCAAATCGTTTTGCGTTTCCTTACAGTACGGGGATGAGTTCGCTTGGTCGGAGATAGAGAACGTTTGGACCACACTGGCAGACAGCTGGCCAAAGAACCTCAAAATCATCCTGCACTTCCTCATCAGCATGTCGGGGGTCAACAGTGATCCCAGCCTACTGCCTTACGTAAGTCGCAGCATATTAACAGCCTGGATGTACGCGTGAAATCCCCGATGTGTATTGTTCCCAAATGCGTGCTAACGATGGCGCTTGGCTCGTTTGTTCCCAGGTAAAGCGGGTGGTGGTTTACCTGGGCAGGGATAAGACTATGCAGCTGCTGGAGGAGTTGATGTGCGAACTAGAGTTGACGGATCCTGTTAGCTCCGCTGTCACTCACATGGACAACCCTCCCTACTACCGCATCACCTCCAGCTACAAGATCCCCTCAGTCACCTCAGGTTCATAGGCAGCCTTTATTTCTTAGTTCAAGGCTCAGCCACTGTTGCCAATCGATTATGTACCATATTCCTTGATGGTCAATGTTTCTTAATTCTCTTTCAGGAACAACATCCAGCAGCAATACCATGGTGCCAGGACATGAAGGTCATCATGACAGCAAGATCAAAGACCCCAACATGGAGGACAGGTAGGAGCACACATCAAGGCTCTTCCTCAACAACAATTACATTGTATCACAGTGAGCGCTCAAACATGACAATACAAGTCTGGAGCATGTTTTAGATACAGTTTAGAGGCATCAGAATGTATGAGCTTGGTTGATTATCGTTCAAATATTCTGATGGATGTAACTAAAGTCACAAGGGATAGAAAGAAAGTCATTGCTCTCCGCTTGAGATGGGTAACAAAAAAACTATTTGGGTACTATCCTATTAATCTGTGTCTCTTTCCTGCAGTTACACTCACCTGGATATCTACAGTGGTCTGAACAGCAACCTGAACCGCCAGCACCACCGTCTGGAATCTCGCTACAGCAGCAGCTCCGGAGGCTCCTACGAGGAGGAGAAGAGTAGGAGCAAACACTTACTTTTACCCTTGTTCTCCTCCCCACGTCGCTGTGCGTCCGTGTTGCTACGTTTCCAACATTCTCCTCCTCGCTTCTCCTCCCCAGGTGACTCCATGCCGCTGTACGCCAACTGGCGTCTGAAGGTGATGGACCACAACCGGCCAGAGCCTCTGCCCTTCCCTCCCACAGGGGGCTGCTGGTCTCCTCTGGTGGACTACCTGCCGGAGACCAACACCCCCGCTGTGCCGCTCCACAGGTACAGCGTTGCGCCAGCCTCGACCTCTGTGTGACCTTACCCCGTTGTGTCCCGTCGTAACTCGGCCCCGCTTTTCTCTGTTCCTCAGGTGTAACATCGCCGTCATCCTGTTGACCGACCTCATTGTCGACCATGGGGTCAAGGTGGAGTGGAGTGCCTACCTGCACCTCCTGCTGCACGCCATTTTCATAGGTAAATCACGTCCTAGCTCTTCAAGCGTATTTGCCTGCATCTTCCTGAATGAGGCGATTCAAAAGTACAGAAGTGAATTGGTCAAAGGACGGTATCCCTTGCCGGAGCAGCAAGTTTAATTGGCTTCTTCAACTCCGTTACGCCTCAACCCTCGTTCAATCTCTCCCCGATTGCGTCCTCCTGCAGGGTTTGATCACCAACACCCGGAGGTCTACGAGCACTGCAAACGCCTACTGCTTCACCTGCTGGTCGTCCAGGGAGCCAACAGCAGCGTCCAATCCTTGGCCGCTGTGCTACTGCGCAACAGAGAGTACA
>OMKK01086305.1:0-18646 GCA_900302305.1 Polymixia japonica
GGTATGGTGGAGTAGAGAGGGAGAGGAAGCTTGGGCACATCTAAAATCTCATCACAGGAGCCATACAAAGCAATGGTACGGTAATAAAATGCACATTTTGGAGTGTCAACAACGAGAGCAGATATTCCTCCTTTTCTATCTTGGTGTATATCATTGTGGGGAAAATATAGAAGAAGGGTGTGGAGACGTGGGGAGGGCAGCGGCAAAACTCTTGCTCTGATTATTATTCAACCGACTTACAAATCTTAGTCAGACCACAATGCAACAACAAAAGCTTTAAACATAATGGCATTCAATTCTCAGACAGACCTCAAAATATAATACAAAATTATTCTAAAAAGGTACAGTGAAAACCGAACAACTGTCTACTGTGTCATAAAAATGTCCTCGACTTCAATAAAGTGCCCAGTTCATCTGTGGCCTGTGTCAGAGCTGGCAGCGATACAGAATCTCTGTTTCCTTTTCCCTACCAAACCGGTCTTGACCAGCGCTCTCACCAGACAGCTATGTGAAAGGTGAGTAGGTGACGAGACTTTTGTGTTCAAAACACACACTTAAATCGGCAGTTGCATCCTCTTATTGTCCAAGGCCTTTCTAAAGACTAAGATGATTAATGAGGCAGCCACAATTTTCTTTGCTCCTGTGTGTCCTCTGAAGTACGCCATTGTTTTATGGAGGGCCGCTTTCAGGATGCGGCCAGAGATCAAGTTAAATCAGTAGTTATTTGTAAAACAAAGAAATTATTGGTATTATGTTCAGGACTACTACCTAAACGTATTTTTAAAAATATGTATAAAATAACTTTGGTATTTCACAGACTGGTCAGCTGCCACATTGATCACCTGTACACCTAAATAAAATGATGATGTCAGATGCAACTTGCCACCAGCACTGATCTCTGCTAAAAGCCACGATGAATCAACAACACATCCAAGAATGAAGTTGATATACATAGTACTATATGCTTTTACATTATTAAGCAAGTTCTTCCTCGTACTATAATTAACTTTCTGATAGTTGGAAAAAAACACATTTCTGGTAACTGATATCCATGACCATGTGCTTATCCATGTGCTAATTCCTGAAAGTCACACACATAACATAAAAACAATTAACATAACATAAAGACAAATCTATTGCAGCGAGAACAAACAGATATTTGTATTTATACTATATATACTGGTGTGAAGCTGAAATGCTCTCCAGTTTGTGCAAGCCGAATGAAAATAACGTCCAACACATCTGGTGTGAACATCATATTCAGATTTCATGCATGGAAAACCAAGCTGGTCTTTTCTAAAATGAGGTAAAATGTCAAGATAAATGAATAAGCCCGATCACTATTCCCATGTCTCCACATGGTTTACCAAGTCATGTAATGAAACTGTCATTTACAACTTACAGACTCGTTTAGCTGACACTCTTACGATAAGTGCGACACTAGAATAGGTCAACAGCCATGAATTCCATGTAATGTCTAGTAAAAGTAGTTTTAAGGGCTTGGAGAAATGATTTTGATAAACATATTTAAATTAGATTTGGTCCTGGGGGCAAACACCGGGACCTAATAGTATTTACAGTTCTTAGTGTTTGTTTTAACCCGCTTGACGTACCAGATGGGTGGGGTTTATTGCATCAGGACAGCTCAAATAGTGTCAGGTAAGTTGTCACTTAAGGAACTAAGTTGTCACTTAGGGATATAAATTAACTTGCACCTAACTCTAACACTTTCATGTCATTATCCTTATTATTTTATTTGTATTATCATGTCATTATCCTAATAGTTCTTTCTTGTACCATGTAACCACCCCCTCCTATTCGGTTAAAATCAACACTAACATTTATTCGCAAAAACTATGCGACCCAGGTCTGCAACAGAGGCCTTCAGACCTAATTGGGGGCAGAATACAGATTCCCTCTCTCTCTCTCTCTCTCTCTTTCTTACCTTATTGTAACCTTCACTCACTACAGTGAAAACATGCCAGACCACGTCTGGTAAAATCACTTGCCTGCAAGCCCACTTTCTACATTCTTATCCATTGACATTTTCCTGTCGTTAGGCCGTAACACAATCTCCCACTGAGCGCATGCAACATGTCTGACCACTACATCGGTTCTTGGTTTCAGAAAGGGCCATTCAGACCTATATTGACTAGTTGGTAAAAAAGCATGGATTAGGAAAATGTCCTGAGGGCATTCACTATACAGACAGAGGTGCTATACAGTGTGCATGTGTCCATGTGTATTTATGCTAATATAGAAATGTGATGCACTTGAATTGATTTTTCCAAAAGCCTAAACCTGAACAGGCATTGGTTACTGGCTTCCATTTAAGGGTTGTCAAGTAAAATCTAACGTGATGGTGGTAATATCAAAGTTATTGACTTAAGTCAAACAATTACTGATTATCAACATTACGTTTGTGACCTACATAATGTCAACATTTAATTGTAATTTTAAAAACAAAACAATCTTGTACACACCTGTAGAAGTGAGTTTTTACAACAAAATAAAAGCATCTTTTGACATCCTGGCTCCTACTTTTACATGCAATCGAATTATGTGATCAGTGAAACGTGTCATTCTCGCCTGGGGTTACAACAGCCTTTACAACGGCCTTAATTTGGTCTTGATGAAGACAAACTACTTTTGCACCATCTACCCAAAAAGGCACCAAATGCTGTTTGTCTTAGGGACCCTGCTGGGTGCAGAAGCTTGCTCCCTGCGAGTTTACGGCCTCTGGCTGTGCAGGATATTTATTGGGGTCCTGTTTAGTGAGAGCCAGGGTGTGTGCTTGCCCACAAAAATCTGTCCTGCCAGGTGTTCGGCTAACTAAACCTGGCTGACACAGCTCCAGACCAGACCTGACCAAGCCAGGCCATGCAGGCACACTTACATGTCGTCATTAATGGGAATTTAATGATGATAATAGGGCTTTTTTGACCTGAAGCCGAGGCTGCAGGTTTGCTGGTCTTCTCTCTTAGAGGCCCGTTTCTCAGGCACTCACATCGTGCGCGCTCACTCATAAGCGGGTGTGTATGTACTCGTGCACACGTGCACAGACAGACGCGCACGCACAATACACATGCACACGTCTGGATCTGCCCAGTCACATCTGGACAAGGCACTGCAGTCCATTTCACATTCTGGCCGAGCGCTCTGGCAAGCACGAGGCAAAACTTCTCACTTTGACAAATTAGAACCATTTTCTAGAGATTACATCAGCTGCTTTTGTCGCTACCAATGCACAATTATTACCCAAACTCATTCCCTTTAATACACAGGAGGGATTTTACAGACAGTTCTATCAAATAATTTTCATTTATATTCACACCGGTGAATAAGAGTTGAACTGTAGAGATATGAGATATGCAGTCCCAACAATTTATAAATCTCAAAAATAAACTTTGCAACCTCTGTCATATCAAAGCTGAGCTATCAAGCTATGTTGGCGTACATGATAACAAAATTAACGCTATTCCACAAAGAGCCTCAAGCAGAAGTCAGTATAACTCACAACACATTCAGTGGTCTACCGTTATAAACCAGTACAACATTCATAGAGATATCTAAGGTTCAGTATATTTTCTGTTGTATGCGGGTATGTGCTGTCAGGTAGTGATGAGTTAGTGTCTCCCCTGAGCATTCCAGAGGGAAACCTTCCTGGAGACTCTCTCTCTTACACACACAAACACACACACGCACACACACACACACACACACACACACATACAGAGCGCTCAGAGCCGGACACTTCCGCGCCTTTGTTCTTTTGTTGGAGGCTTTAACGGTGTTCCGCTGCATTCCTTCCCTAACTCAGTCCCTCTGTGGCCTGGGTTGGTGGCCCCCAGCCTGTATTGATGTATGTTCACACACACACACACACACACACACACACGCACGCATACAAACAGACACACACACACAATGCCTGGATTCATGTACAAATGCAGATGTATGCACGCACATATACAGACAAATCAAGGCCGGCACACACGCATGCTAGCACAAGTGTAGACTCACACGCGTATGCCTCTCTCTCTCTCAACACATGCACACACATGCATGCACACACACAAACACACACACACGATACAGGTGGATGGCTCACAAGGGCAAGCGAGGGTGGTCTCTTTTTAAAGTGGTGGTTTCATTGTTTACTATATGAGGGGCCTCCCACTAAAGATTCTTTGGAGTTGTGGTTTGTTGGTTGGCAAGGTCCCTGAGACGTGTGTAATAGGCTACTGGGGGCCAGTCACAAAATGGTTGAGGTGGTAATTCAAGTCAGATTAGTGACGGAAAAAACGAGAATGGAGTCAATTGGTGGAAACACATGTTGAGTCCATAAATTTAATACAGTTCAACTAAAACAACTGAGTTTTTTTTTTTTTTACTTGATTAATAGTTCATTTGCTTTTACTGCATATTCTTCCGTTTTCAAAATGTATACACATCCAAGTAGACAAAAGACCAAAAATATAAACCCTGTAAAAATGTTTTCACTGTCTTCTTCAGATCATTTCAATCATTAATTAGCCAGTGAAGATGACTTCTCTTAGTACATTAAAACAGCTAGTGTACAGTTGTAGATGGAGGGCGAGAGCACGCCTACACACACGAGCACGTGAATTACACACAACGCGCCTCTTCCCCCGTTGTTCTGCAGATATCCAGGACTCCAGCTTTAAAGTGGATTCCAGCTGCAAGGCCAGGAAGGAGCGCACAGCGTTTACCAAGGAGCAGCTGAGAGAGCTGGAAGCAGAGTTCACCCACCACAACTACCTGACCAGGCTGCGCCGCTACGAGATCGCCGTCAACCTGGACCTCACAGAGAGACAGGTACGCAGTGCTCGCCGCACTATCCATGTTCACGACTGTGTTCAGGGTAGGGAGGCGGGGCCACTCAGACACTATTAAAACAATACTAAACACTACTAAACGTTCTATTCCTGAACGCTCTATGGAAACGTTGGGGGTAAAATCATTACCTAAAGATCATTATTCCATATCACTAAAATATTAAAGATCCAATCTGTAAAACAAGGTTTTAAAAAAAAAGTTATTCAAAAAAAAAAAAAAAAAGAAAAGGTCACAGTTTGTTTAAAATGTAGTTTCGTTTAAAATAAATTTCTTTCAAGGGGTAGATATACAGTATAATTGTGGTTGTGACTCTTCACTTAAACTCACTGATGACCCAATAAAAATATTATTATTTTAGGGTGGGGGCACCTCTAGGCAGTATGGCCAACCCCACTTATTCAATGCTATGGGATCGCAGGGACAAAGCTAGCTCCAAATGTACACTTATGGTTAAGTGTATCATCATTTTTCCATAATGTCACAAAATCCATTATATACTGGTAGGACTGTTATGTTACAATCATAATAAAGAATTCTAGAATAAATCTTCCCAAAATTGACTAAAACAATATATTCTTATACCAGTTCATTATTGGTCAGCCACCAATACTGAATGCCAGAGGTATTCATAGTGATGTCACTTGCTTGCATGTTTGAAAAGGACAGTCTAAAAAATCCTAGTGCTAAAATATTTGAACTAATCCATGCCGCTGATTCATATTTTTCTTGTTTCAATGGTCACAATTTTCAAGACATAATTTTGACTATTATCAGTAATTGCCAGTTGATGTATGTGCTGAAATTAAAATAAAAGTAAAATATTACTTAAAAAATAATCCCTTATTTAAAGTCCCTTATGTATTTAAGTTTTTGTTGTATTCTAAATTATTATAGAAATTATTTAATGTATATTCTCCCAATATGGTATTTTGCCATAAACACATTTATTGGCTAAATAATAATCATGTGCTTTATCAATTAGAATCACCTGCTTTTTTTTGTCAAAGAAGGGTGTATAATGATACATATGAATACTATGAATATGACAATGCCATATGTCAGACTTCAACATGTAAGTAGATGTAACCTTCCTGGGCCGTTAAGCAGGAGAATTCGATGCCTGTTTAGTTTCATATTTTTTTCAACCCTGGGTCAAAACCCAAATCAATTCACAGGTCTACCTCTGGCCTGTCCCCATATGACAGAAGTAGGAATTTTTTTTTTAATGAGTCTAGGTCCCTGTTTAAGAGACTACATTTCTTATTTCCATTGAAAAAGTCATAGAAAAGCTAGAACATCTAATACTTTTGTTCTGGTAGAATGACATGTAGCGTTAATAAGAGGGTTTTGGATACAGACTTGAAGAGACAGACCTGACATTTGTAGATGGTGCTGGATTGAACCACAGTCTGTCTCTGCTCCCCCCTACACCCCCCTCTCAGGCCCAGTGTCCCAGCTCTTCCTAATGAGGCCATAGTGCCACAGTGACCACACAAACTGTAGTCTGCTCCCAGATCTATTTTCCAGGCCTCTGGCACACACACACACACACGGTCACACACAGTCACACACAGTCACACACAGTCACACACACACATGCACTTGAACAGCAGAGAAACACATGCAGACATAAAACCCACATGCAACAGGCAGACACAGACACATAGACAGAAAGACACACACATCAGCCAGGTCCCAGTTTAACTTAGGGCTTAGAGTCCCACTGCAACTGGACAACTTTTTCCAACTCATCCTACATGTCTTGGCGCTTTGCCGATCCTTCAATCAGTCACGTCGAACCGACAAAAAGCATAGACGAAGAGAATATTATGAATAGTGTGAGAGCAGATGAATCTATGTCCCAGAGTTGCAATGGGGAAAGCTGAACGGGATGCACAGAGATCACGCACAGCCTCCCTAAGACAGCTCAACTGAGACGGAGCGTTATGGCCTGACAGTGTATATTTAGGTTAACAACGTCCAAAACCTTGGATTTTAACTGTAGCTCACAACACATGGAGTTGTAATAAGAGCTTTTTAAAAGCTGCATCATTACTTAAAATGACACCAAAAATCACTACTCTAGCGTGAATTATTGAACTAGTCCATGAGCACCTAATGCAAATTAATGAAAGCTGACATTCAGGATTGAATCGGTATCCACGAATGTGACATGTAAATGAGTTATAAGCCAGGATTCAACCAAAGTATTTTCATATTTTTGTAAGTGTTTGACATCTGGAGCAAAAGGCCTCCAACGGGGAAATAACAAATGTTAACATGCTAGTGTCTTTTTGCAATCTCTCTTTCCTGTCCAGCACCTTCTTCAGGTGTAGGAAGTGTTTGTGTTTGTGCTACTATTCTTGGCTGAACGGTTAAGGAATGATATCATACTCATTTCAGAATAGTGCAATGATGCAGCTGAGCACGATCCACTGTGAGCACACCTACATCCTGTGTAGGCCGACATCCTGATAGTTGACTCCTGTGACCTACTGTTCATATGATATTCTCTGACTGCATTTGGGGAGACTTGTGAGCCAAGCCTAAGTGCTTTGTATTGCCTACTCATTCTCCTTACACGGCCAGAGCGGACCAAGCCAATTTATATTCTGCACAGTGAGACTTGTGGGGGATGATCTGTCTATTTTTCTGCTGACCATGTTGTACATTTTGTTCAACATTGCAAAAAAAAAAAAGCACCTTTAGTAGTAATTTTCATGTTGATTTGATTTTGTTGCAGTTATCAAAAGGTTTTTCACATGCTTATTATTTTGAGTGCTTAGTAATTATTTATAGTATTGATAGTGAATAGTGCTTGTATAGCAAGAACATAATGTCCTATAACTCAAAGTTGAAGTCTATGATATCCAATCCCTCTATCTTGCCTTTGTGCACCTTCTTTCTCTTGTACTTTAACGTACAAAGAATCCATTTGTTTCATGAGAAAACCTGCCCAGAATGACATCGAAAAGATGCTAATTTTAATTAATCTTGTGACAGTTTTCTTATCAGTGTTGGAGAATTTGAGCAAGGGAGAAGTGGTTTAAGAATGGCAGGGAAGTAGACCAGGCTATAGTCCTAGCTAGCGTGACTGACACCTGTAACACTCATAAGCCTTTACGAAAGAGATTATTTAATGTAGCGTCTCCTCTACTCATCTCCCCCAGGTGAAAGTGTGGTTCCAGAACAGGAGGATGAAGTGGAAGAGAGTGAAAGGAGGACAGTCCGCCTCGCCCAACGACCTGGAGAACGACGACATAGACTCCGCTGCCTCGCCAAGCTCCGAATGAACACGGGAGCGCTGGGGTCCGCGGAGACCAGTGTTGTAAAAAGAAGGAACGCGGAGGAGTGAGGGTCGGCTAATATTAACTGGACACCGATGCAGCGC
The DNA here is from genome assembly GCA_900302305.1 of Polymixia japonica. Classification (NCBI taxonomy): domain Eukaryota; kingdom Metazoa; phylum Chordata; class Actinopteri; order Polymixiiformes; family Polymixiidae; genus Polymixia; species Polymixia japonica. Next base: position 8,252 of record OMKK01086305.1, read on the forward strand.
GAGGGGACCACTTTAATCGGAACGCTGGCTGCAGGAACGGAACAATTCTAGAGACTCACTTTCCCAGTAAAAAAAAAAAAAAACAAACGCAAAAAAACACTGCGCAACTCCTTTCGTGTTTTTTTGTTGTAAATACCATAGGGCTCATTTGAGTGTCCATTTTGACACACCAATGACAAGTGCTCTATTTGCAAACCCAGCTCTTGTTGCGATTATAGTTCACTGTATTGGCAAATCTCTGCTTATTAAGTGTTGCAGAGCAGCGACAGGTTCCATGCAATAGCTTTTAGGCCGGCGATGACATTTCAGGCCAGTGATGTGATTGTGTTTGAGTACATCCTCTTTGGTTCGCATATCGTAATCATGGCCTTTGACGCTTGACTACAACCACCTGCAAAAACTCAAACTGCACAAGTGTTGCCAAACCATAAGTGCCTCCAAATCTGATCGTTACTTTTTTGTGTTGTCAGTTTTTTTTTCTTAGAATATAGTTTTTGTGTCAAACAAGTTTTTTTGTACTATTTTTTTGTTACATTGTGAATGCTATTGATAAAACACAGATGTTGCCTATCTGCAAAAAAGAATAAATGATCTGTTGCAAAATGGGGAAAGAAATCTTGATAATTTGTTCCACCAACAACAATTGAGTTATGATTTGACAGTAGGTAAATCTGCAGTCTTGGCTGATTCTTTTGTCATACAGTATGTTGACTTTTTGGTCAGACTTTATGACTACAATCTGCTAGACTCGAGAGAAAAATGACCACTGGATTACTGCCTACATAATAGTCTGCTTTCATCAACTGCTATAAATTCTGTGCGTATGTGTGTGTTTGTCAACTTCCATATCCCGCCATGCAGGCAAAAAAGGTGTGCATGTCTGTGCACGTGTATACATGTGTGCGCGCATCTGTGTGCATGGGCAAATATGCACCTGTGTGCTTGTGTGTACGTGCATGTGTGTGTCTGTAAGTGTGTGCATGTAATAGAGAAAGGCCATAGAAAATCCCTTCCAATGACGTTGGCCTAATTATATTCATTTATACCTCATGTGGAGGTGGGATATCCCCAAAGTCAGATGTGAATCAGCTATAATCGACACCCACCTAGATCCTGGCTTTAGGACTATAATCCTTAAGGATGTTTTCATAGTGGCAAGTGGTCTCCTCTAGACCCAGTGCAGATCATTTTGATTGGGCAAAATTGACCTGACATACACTGACAGCGCTATAAGTAGATGTGAGTGAGTGTGAGTTTGAATAGGTACATTCACTTTGCACACCATCACTGTCATTCCAATCAGCTCACAAAGGGCCATTAACCTGACAAGGTGGAGTCGAACTATTTGGCCCCTGCACACTATTTTCAACGGAAGCATCTGGATGGGGCCAATTTGATCTCAACCTGAGTGGAACCTAGACAAGCCCACGCATAAGGCCCCTAGGACCAGAGGAGGAAAAAAAAAAGCTTGCTGGCTGACCACTTGCGTATGATGGAAAGGGGAAATAATAGGTGGGTATGGTTAAAAAGACGGCTTCTCAAGTACAGGATGTTGTTGTAGCAGGTAGCCAGTCATCCAATTTCCTGCTTCCCAAAGAAAACAAGAGCTCCAGCATAGGAGTCCTGGGACTTACAATGGTGGGCCTATGCTCGGGCCTGGGCAGGCCAAACAAAGCCTTCAGAGGTTACTGCCCTTTCTGGTGGTCCGTAGGGGCAGGGGGTGATGGGAAGGTGGTGTGGTTCCACAAATACACATGTGCGCGCGCGCGACCACACACACACGCGCGTGCGCGCGGGCAGGGTAGGGGTCAAGTGTTACTGTACGGCTGACCCGTCTGGGCCCCTGCTGCAGCTGCTGGGGGTGGAATAAATCCAAGCCGATTCGGTGCCCGGTTCCTCGCTCACTCAGCCTCTATTAGGGGCTATTATTGTATTAGCAGTAATAGTAGTCAAAATAAACCATGTCCAATTGTAATGATAGTATTAATATCAGCAGTGTAAACCAATGAACCTGGAATGTTGTTCTTCCACCACAGAGGTTTCTCTAAAAGGCACAAGGGTGGCCAAATTTATGGATTAGATTTAATTTGATGGTATTGCGATTGGGGGAAGTGTGCTCTTGCCAAAACACCCAAGTAGGTCAAGACTGTGGGTTTCCCCACTCTGAACAAGGTAAATGATGACCGAGAAAGCCATTTGTCCAAGAAGTAAAACAAATATATTTTCTTACCCTCTCATTAATCTTGTACATCTTGTTATGTTTTTTATTGATTTAGTATAGATTGGTTTGCTCCTGAGACTTTAAAAAACATTGGAGCGGAGTTCTAAGCAGATAGCTGTTCCTCTTTCTTTGCCAGATCTGGGCTGACCGTGGCACAGAAGCAGAGAGGCTGCGGCGGGCCACCTAAAGGAAGGATGGGACAGTCCCGTCAATATCTTTTCAGCGCTGATTATAAAAGCAGATTCAGCTGCAGGAAACATTCTTGAAATAACTCCTCGCTCTGTGCGCTCGGCGAACACAACCTTTTCTACGGGCAAAGCTCAATAGCGGCAGTCATAAGAAAACATTTGTCAAACCTCGGAGCAGTTGGTGACTTCACCCTCAACACTCGACGGGAATATTCCTAAAACGGGCTTTCGACATACGGAAGATATTGCCACTAAAAGCACAGCTTACCAGAGAATCCAGCCAAACGCTCTATTTAAGTGAAGGGGCTTTCAACCAAACCACGGCATAGGCACTACGCTAAAAATGTTGCATCTGAGGAGAAATGCCACTTGTGGTTATATGGGCAGCTGCTCTACACCGTTTCCATTTAAGAACATTTCCAGTTATGAATCATTCATCTGGATATAACGGTATTAATCAAAAATGTGGCATGCGCACAGTTATTAACCTCAAAGAATTCAAAAATACTTAACACCAAAGTCTATTTAGTCATCGGAAAAAAGTACAGACTAAGATTTATTTCAACCATAATAAATCCCCAGATCATCTACATGCACTATTAGTAAATTGTTCATAAAAATCCCTCTATGGTCACCGTTTCAGCCACTTTCAGACTTAAGGCTTAGTCAATTGCAGTACTTATTTTTCTGATATTTTCTAGTCATTTTAACTTTATTAGTACACAGTTGTGAGTGAAAGAGTAAATTGGGAAAAAGTCAGCAAGGGGGTGACAAAATCCATGAGGCAGCTTTGAACTCATGACTTTGCAAGTATAATGTGCACCTTAGCCCGCTAAGCCATTACGACAGGCCACAGTACTTTTATTTTGAAAAAACGCCATGCTCCGCTCTTGCTCCAAGTTCTGGGCGGGAAAGAACTTGATGGATAGCCGGAGGTGTGAAGGTCAGCGGTTAAAGAAGCGACCGTAGAAATTAAAGCGTATCCTCCTCCTAGAGGAGGCCCTGCGCTCTTTGCCCATGAGCTCCATCTGCGCATGTTATTGTTTACTGAGGTAGCAGTTCACTGGTCACATCAAAGACCCCCCCCCCTCTCGCGACAAGCCTGACAGGCTAATACGGAAGGACACCGCTGTGAAAATATAAGATAGTGAGAGTTAAGATAACATCATGTGAATAATGTAGTTGGGGTGTGTGGAACAGAGGAATGTGCTGGTGGTGCAAGCGGGTGACTGTGGTTTTGTGACTGTGTGGTATGTAACTTCAAAATAAAAAGAGAACTGCTTTGTTGAACTAATGATTACTAGAGCAGAAACAACCCCGTCTATTGATTCAGTCATTTAGTTTTCCTACAAAATTGGATCCAAAAAAAATTATTTGAAAAAAAAATAGAACCCATAGCTTTGTTTTTATAAAGCAAATACCATGTAATCTTTTCTCTTTGGTGACATCCACAAGGCAGCACATGTTGGTGTCTGTTTGCCTCACCACCACAGACATGGGCCTGCATAGTGTCAGGGTGCTGCAGGAATCTCACATGACCAAAATGTCAGCATTGAATTCATTAATGGAGTGGTTTGGCTCGGCGCCAGCCGGGTTTGTGAAATATGTTCTAAATGTAAGAGACAATGTTATTATTATTGACAGCCAACATTAATAAGTAGAAAAAGAAGAAGAAGAAGAATATTAAGTTAATGGACATTGAGAAATAGTGCATAGTAAACACTGATCAACACTGATATAACCTGTTCTGAGGTCAGCACACAACGAGACCCTGGGAGTGCTTGAAAGAAAAGTCAGGCCTGTCTTCTGTAAGTTTCCTACAGTATTTTCACTCTGTCTACTATTGCCTCTCATCTTTTTTGATCTGACAATAAGGATCTGTCCCAGACATGTCTGTCTCACCTTGCCGAGGGCTGCCAAGTAACAGACAAAAATACGCTGGGTTTCGTCAACTGAAACAGCCCCAGGAGAAACTTAATGTAACAAGACTGTTCTCCTTTTTCCCTGGCCCTCTCCTCTGCCCTCCTCCCCTCTAATCCCACCGTCTAGTTTCTTTCAAAGGCGCTGGGAGAAATGGACACGCATCCTCTCTTTCTCTTCATCCTTATTGTTATTTAAGGCCACCTGCGAATCCGTTCCTCCCTTCGAGTCTCTCCCTTTGCTCTCGTCCGCTTTCAGCCTCGCACGGAGGCCCGGGCAGAAACCGCCGCAGAGCGGAGAGGAAATGTGCGCTGTCTTCCGCACATCCTCCCAAGACGGCCGTCGCGTTGAAAGAGGCGTACGGGGGGCGTGCGTTTGCCCGTGCGTGTTTGACCGGCGCTGGTGTGTCGTGTCGGAGTTCGCCTCTACGAGCGCGTTCGCTTGCGTGTCGGCTTGCGCGTTGGCTTGCGTACCCCGGGGGGGCAAAAGAACACGTCTGGCGGGTCGGCCTGTGTGTACTCAAGTCGGATGTGGTCAGTGAGAGTCACCGACGCGCCCCCTCCTTTCCTCATCCTTACATCCCCCCCATCCTCTCATCTCCCGTGATAAGCGACTCCTATAGGACTGATAAATCTTCTGTTTCCATTGCACAATCAGTCAAGATGGGCCCGAGACAGGGAGCCGCACAACATTAAATTATCCAAGACTTCCTGTAAAAGGTTCCTTTGGACATTGTGTCTTTAGCCTATTGGATACCAGGAGCCCCAGGCCTTGGGATCCTTGTCTATTGCTCCCTCCAGCTTGTACCCCTACCTGCTCTCGCGTGGAGCCGGCAAAAAAAACCTGCGGCAGTTTGACTCTGCATATCATCACACAGAGGACCACTCAATCAGAGTGTTCGCTGAGCAGGCTGAATGCAGAGGGTCTCGCTTAACCAGAAGCGCTCGAGGCGAACGTGACGTGAAAGTACGTGGCTTTGAGAGCGTGGCATCATCATCTTAAACTATCACACAGAGACGATAAGAAAACCCGACCGTTCTGCCTCTCCGGCCTTGTAAACGGTACAGTAATTCCTTTCTTTGTAATTCCGTGTTTGTATTCCTCGTACAGCTCTGCGATTAACTGCTGTCCCGTCTGTGGAAAGAACGCCGCTCTCCCCTTCTTTTCCCCCTCTGCCATAACTTCAACCTGACAACCGACTGGGCTCGGCTGTTTTTATGAAACAATCACATGTAGGATCCTCAGGATTAATGTTTCTTATACTGAGTCGGGACTGTCGGTTGTTGGCTTTTTTTGATAGGGCTCTACGTCAACAGCACCGTAAACCTTTGTCTAAGGGCAAGACGTAAGTCACTCTAAGCCAACGGGATTCTTCTGAGGTTCTTCTTGAGCTATACGGTACTCTATGGAACCGTTTACGTTTTAAGGAACATGAATCTGAACGGCGTGTAAAACTATCACATACACACACCCGCCTTCGTAATAGTGCATTGTAGGGCCGGCCGATACGGCTGAAAAGTGATATCACGATATTTTTGGAGCCAGTGGCGATATTTGATACAAGACATAGACAAGAAGAGATATTGTTTTTCGATACTGCATATCCACATAATGTCTTAGACAAAATTTTGGAACGGCACGCCACACATGAGCTACAAGTGGGCGGAGACGTGACCTGCAGGGAACTGGAGCAAAGGAGAGAACGGGAGAGGATGTTGGAGTTTTTAAAGAGCGACGGTTAAATAAAGGCTAAATTATCTCAATATCTTGATATTCACATTTTCATATCATCACTGAAATATATTGTGATATGTCGGAAAACTCTATATATCGCCCAGCCCCGATGCATTGCACCTCATTTTGTACAATCTATCAAATTGTCTCAAGGTCTTCTCTAACCTGTTGACTACCGTTCATCAACATCCCTTCACTTGCTCCGGTTAAGAGCATCAGCTGAATGCAAAACTAAACGCAAAGCTAAAAACAGAAAATGTAAACGAACGTGGCTTTCACCTCAATTCACCTGGTTAGTCTATATCAAGGAAAGGTGGTCCTCATATTTTGTGCAATCAGTGTAAAACACTCTACATTAGGGTTTATAAAACTGTTGGTCAGGATCCAAAATTGGCTGCTGGCCCATTTCTGTCCCAGATGCCAAGAGTATGAGAATGTTATAATGAGCCTGGGTCCCAAGGCAAGACTAGATTTCCTGTACCTGGACCATAGTGCTAGACTAAATTTCTCATTAGGGTCCCAGGCAAAGAAAATTTCAAGACTGCTCTACATCTTATATCGGTCCAATATATCGACTACACTGATTTATTTTCATAAAGAATAATAACCTTTATTTTGAAGTAAGCGATCTTTTCGCATTGCTTCATTGCGTTGCAATTGAGACGTTATCTGATTTAAGTCCGATGTCTGGAAACCTTGCGAGAGATCAAATGTAAACGACCGCGTTAGGGATAGATGTAGACCTTTACAAAAACATATCAATCAAACACATCAATAGCATTTCACACTCACAGTAGAATAGTAGGCTTTGTCTTGAAGGTAAGACAATCCCAGATCTAGCCCTTCTAACCCGCCAGTGCGACCGGCGAGCCTCTCCGTCACGCACAAAAGCTCATTGAGCCTCCTTCTCACCAGATCTCCATTCCTCCTCCCACTCAACAGATTCCCTGTCCAAACAGCCCGGGTTTGAGGAGCACTGGGGAAATGGCCCTGGAAGTAATGGCATCGAGCAGCAGAGGAATCATCCATCAACGCGAGGGCTCCCAGAGTGCACTGGGATCAGGCCGCTGTCATAAAGGTGTCATGGCTGCCAGACTGCTGCGTCCTAAGACAACAAAGAAGCCGGTGTCTCCTGACTATAGGGATCCAATTTGAGTCTGGCTTCTGAAAGTTGGTTTTCACAAAAGCATCTGAAGATTAAGATCACATTTGTACACTGGAAACTGCAGATGCTACCATTCACCCAGCCAAACTTTGCCAAAGTCCTGGAGGCAATAAAAAGTCTTGGGACAGAGAAAACTTCCACACACTTAGATCCATAAAACGTTCATCTTTATTGCCAAGCTTGCAGCCTAATGTTCCTTTGCTACCGAATACACACGAGATAATGGATAGGCAGGTATTAAAAACAGCAATCCACACATCACAGTAGTCAACTACAATTCCCTATGTGTCACGTGCTCTGATGTATATGTTCCGATCTGTGCTGAATGTTTATGGTCTGATGAAGGTCGGTCAGACCAAAAGCGTAGCAAGACATAGGGAACTTGTGTGTGTGTGTGTGGAAGATTTCTCTCTACATAAATGAGAAAATGGAAAAAAAAAATATGATGATAGTGTCAGGATATTTTTGGAAGCCCGGATTTGCTTCACTGTAGCAGGTTGATTGATCAAGTTGATTTGAAGAGGTAGGTCGTGGTGAGGCTAGAAAAGTCCTTTAATTATTCTGCAGAATAATTAATTGAATTATTGACTTTGGCCTTCCAAACTCCCTGCAGTCGTAGATGGAACAACATACTGCAGATAAGTGTCTGCAATGTTTGTGTGGGTTGTTTTTTTTTTTTAGAAAAGCCAGCGAAATTAGTTTTGGGTCACAGAAAAAAGCTTAAATATGCTTAAATATGTGCCCACGGTAAAAGGTGAAAACAGTTCTGAGGTATTTGAAAGAAGAATGTATCCCGGTGCAGATGCATGGGAAGAAGTTGTAGGGTCACTTAGTCTATCGTGGCTGATGAATATATCATCGGAGTGGAAGTTCTTGGTTCAAACGTTATGTCAGAAGCAGGGGCTCATTTCAATAGGGCCTTTTGTGTTGTGCATGAAAGGTAAGAAGTTTAACACTCACTGGCTGATCAATAAATAGCAGGGGTTAGTGAGCATCAGTCTCACATTTACTGCCTCCAATAAATTCCAGGGATTTGGGTTTCCATACAAAGTTTTAGATGTGAGATGACAGCTAGGTTTTCAAGTACAGGTGGTGTCATAAAAAACGATGAACAAAATCCAACAATGAAGAGCCTGTATGAGATAATGCAATCAATATGTAGAGCATGGCAGCAGTGACGCCTCATAAGGTTGTAGTTTTTTTATTTGAACAAAGTGTCATTTTGAAGTGTGGCGAGGTGAAACGCGAGGCTGTGCTTCTGAGTTTCTGTGTACACTAAACACAATTCAGCCGTGGGAATACTTTCAAAGAAGGAAACAGGTTTCACACATGACTTGTGTGTCTTACGTTTCTGGTACCTCATTGTGTTGTCCAATGTGGTAAGCTCCGCCCACTTCACACCCCAAGCAAGTTAAAACAAATGGCAAGAAAAAAAAAAATGCAACTACTATTTTACCTGGGTCTGCAGATGATTTCAATTAATGTCGATACAGCCACACAATAAGATCCAACTCCATTGAAAACTAAACAGACTCCCAATTCTGTCCTGCGCACTTTCTTTTGTTAAATGATCTGCGGTGGGACTGCAAGCCAAGAGTGTGACTGCGTTCACCTGTGCCAGCAAACTCACACTGGCCTTCATCCAAACCCGTTTTGAGTAGAACCAGAGGTGACCTCAGCCATAGAGAACCGGGTCTCTCTCCATCTCCCCATCCATCCACTCCACCAGCACCGTCCATCTATCCAGCTAGCCGTTCCTGCATCCACCCCCACACTCCTGCTCCCCTCGGCCCCACAGACGGAACCCGAGTCTGGGCAGAAAGAGCCTGTGGCGTGACACCGTGTGCGTATGTGTGTGTGTCTGCGTCCATATGTCTGTGTATATGTATGTATGTTTCTGTCTGTGACTGTGTCTCTGTGGGTACGCATGTGTGTGTGCGTGCGTGTGTGTGTGTGTGTGTATCTAGTGTCTAGGAGCCTGGCCTATGTTATTCTCCCTGCAGTCGCACTGTCTTTCATCAGGGCCCGTTCTGCGGCCCACAGGCTCCCGGTATACGGTTTCACAGTCATGGGCCCCTGTCTGCTGCAGCACGTGGGTGGATGATTTCTAACACATGGGAGCCTCGGGGGCCCACGCACCACTGGAACAATAGGGGACCTGTCAGTGTGGGGACCGCTGCATGAGGACGGGACGGGACGGGGCAGGCAGTGATGATGTCACAATCATTCACACCCACCCACACCTCATCCGCCCCGCTCGGCTCGGCTCTTATTTGCTGGCGCACGCATTCACACGCACACGCACACATACAAAAGCATCTACAGAGAGGGAGGAAAAATTAAAAAAACAATCCAAGCTCGTGCACGCAGAAAAAACCCCCTTACACTCCTGGCGAATACACAAATAACACTTACAAATCCACAAGAGAAAACCCCCGTGAACCCATCCCGAGTTACAATCAACACCTGTTTTCAGATCCCTGGTCGCCCCCGTCATCCGTCCCAGAATGATCTCCGTGTGTGTCTACGCATGTATGTCTGTGTCTGCGTCTGTGACCGTATGCGCGACTCTGCACCCGAACGTGTAGAAAATCCGAGTCCAGATCCCACTTGAAGCCTCGAGGATTAGGATCTCTCCGAGCAGCCTGTTCTCCAGCTGCAGGCCTTTCGCACGTCTAGCGGATAGCGATCTGGCTTCCCGTGACACCTCTGCCTCCCTGAAAGCGAGAAAACTGCGCCTCACGCCCCACGAGGGCAACGTGTACGCCATGTGTGTTAGCAAGTTAGCAGAATGAACCTAAGCTAGTTGGCAAACGTCCGCGGGATTATTCTGGTTTTATCCTGAAAATTAGTAAATCGGCCTTGATGGGCTGGATTTACCAGCCTTGTGTGTGTAGTGTGCACTCGTATATGTGTATAGTATATGTGCAGAAACTCAGTATGTATATGTATCTTTGTGTGTGTGTGTGTGTGTGTGTGTGTGTGTGTGTGTGTGTGTGTGTGTGTGTTACACAAAGAGCAAGATGATAGCCAGTTTAGGCTAAATTATGTTCGGTTGACGTATGGATAGGCTACATTTAGCACAAAAATGTATTCGCCAACTTGTAGCCTAATGCATGTTAAGATAAATTAAAGCCTTTTATGTTATAATAATTTGAGATCCATGG
>OMKK01086329.1:0-10289 GCA_900302305.1 Polymixia japonica
AGAGAGATAGAGAGATAGAGAGAGAGAGGAAGAGACAGGAAGAGAGAGAGAGAGAGAGAGAGAGAGAGAGAGAAAGAGACAGGAAGAGAGAGAGAGAGAGAGAGAGAGAGAGAGAGAGAGAGAGAATAATGTGCTACAGATCATATCAACAGGATAGGTTTACAGTGCCAGAGGTGCACATTACTAGATCCACAAAAGGAAATGGATTTTTTCGAGACATTAACCTTTCAACTCATGTTGAAATAATCTTCTGTTGGTCAGTGACATAGTGTTTTCAGTAGTGCAAAAATGTGCTTCAGACAAATGACATACAATCCAATTTATTTTAAGCTCATTTCTATCACCTCAGCCAAATCCTTTTTATCAGGCACAAGAGGAGATTGCTGTATTTTGAAAGGAAAATACTTTTTTAAAAGTCACTTAGATCAAAACAGTCAATTCAAACTGCCGATTTAGACCACAGGTGGCTACTTCACATACTACACAGGTGTTTTATCAACATATAGTAACGTCAACACATATTGACACAACACAATGTGTGTTGTCCCAAACTAGACACACAGATGTTATTGAAGATGACACACCTTTAATTAGGAGTGTGGTCTTCGAGATTGCCACTTTAAATCTTAGTTAATAGATAACGTGTGAGGGGCGACATGATACCAGTTCCATTTCTAGATGTTTTCTAGAAAGAAGAGTCAATATTTTGAAACAGATCACTCGGCTAGTATCACAAAAAGGACTAAATGCATAACTATATTGCATGCCTAGTTTAGATGGATATATGACTAGCAGTCTAGTAATGACATTACCACAGTCAAAGCACAGCAAAACGGTGACCAGAACATTGTAACCAACAAACTGAACTGTATTTCATTACCAGAAATGTAAACAGACCACACAAAAAAATAAATAAAAAAATCACACAGGCTTCTGTGTTCACACTTCAGGTCATTTCACATGAGATAAAAAGGGCACTAATGCACTATGGTAACATTTGAATGACTCCCTCCTGCCAGTTGAGAATTGAATGAGAATAAGCAGGAGACTCTCTCTCTGAGTTCTGTTCAGTCAGACGCGGACCCACACACACAAAGACTGGCAGAGCCGGGCTACTCACGCGCAGCTAGGCAACGGGGCTTTTGTGAAAACCTTCAGGAACTCAGGACTTGGTTCAAAAACAAGAAATGCCAAGCCCTTGCTTTTCACATGGCTTAGGGAGGAGGCCCCAGGGACCGAACGCTGAAAAACAACTCACTCCTCAGGCAGGCACACTGTTTCAAATGTGTGTTATGTTTTACCTGACGACACACTGCAGCAGGGTAATGATGAGGAGGGTGGATATCATACGTCTCGTAACATACTTCCTTGCAAACAACAGATCTTAGGGGAAAAGTCAGAAGATTTTATTAAGCAACATTTTACCATCCCACCACCTTCCATGTCGTTCTTTCTCACTGTAGACAAATCTGAGTTTGCCTTGTTGGTATCATGACATCTAGTAAAGCCCTGAGGAGACCCAGGTGTCACGAGGAGTTTTCACGCCAGTCAGAGGATGGGAAGCCTTATGTCTTTCTTCACCTCGCCCTGAAGGGGAGTCGTGGGTCAGACAGGGGTCAGCGACCGGGTCAGACAGGCCTGACCACACTGGAATGCATCAGACAACTGAGAGTTGTTTATTCCTTTGACTTTTTTTTCAACTTACATCAGCTCTTTTGAATTACGTTTACTGCTGCGCTGCACTTTGAAAAACGTCACCAAAAACCTTTTATGTCCACTGTTACAAGAGACACTGCTACTTATATGCTAGCACACAGTACTGGTTAACTGGTTATTCCAGTTGAGCTATAAAACTAAACTAAACTAAACTAAACTAACTAATTCCAGATACTTGATTCCCAGTTTTGACAGACCTAAAAAGATACTGATAGTATACTGATAGGAACACCTTATCTCATTCACTGTTTGTATTGGGAGTCTCTGTTTCCATGGTGATATTATCTTGTACAGGGATCCTTTTGAGGAGGGTATGAATATATGAACATATAAAACAGGCCTGGGGGTCCTGAAGGTGTCCACTAGATAAACTCACTGACACGACAGATCTCACATCTCCACTTAACTGTAACATCCAAGCCAGGTAATTACTGAGGCATTCACTCCAGTTTAACAGCCAAAGGGACAATTACATCATATCCTATCTATACATAATGAACACAGTATACGTGTAAACTCTCTCATTCCTTCAGACGCTGGTATGTTGCCAGAGAGTCAGTGATGCTGGAAAATATGCAGCCAAACTCTCTCACCTTTGGATAAAGCAAACAACAACTAACAATATACAGCCATGGATTTTCATCTTTGTACACTAGAAGAACTTTTGACTGATTTATGACCTACAAGATACATAGCTAGCATTGGTAAGGTGGAGGGGGTCTTGGAGGCCATATCTTGTTGTCAAGTCTCCTAGAGGTGTCTCAGGCCTAAGTTAACCAAATCAGTGATGGGGCCAATGGCTACCCTGCCCCCGGCAGATCCTTATCCAGATGCTGATGGTAGTTTCATAGTGATAGTTCCATAATATCCTGTGTACTGGTAAACATGCATGATCCGTCCCTGAGCCAGTATCATCAGAGGCAGACAGCTGCAGCTCAACAGAGGTGAAGAGGAGTAAATATCCACTGTAACCAAAATCCAATTACCCCTCTTTAAATCTTGATTACAAATTACAAATACTTATACTTATACTTATACACTTGCTACTCATTATATGTCTTTGTTCATGCTGTAACACATTATTTATGATATGTTTAATACTATAACACACAACTAGGCACTCACATCTGACGTGATTTGTCACAAGTCTCCCAGCAAGTGATGTATAATATGTGCTTGGTAAATGCTAAGTTGATGACACACACACACACAATGTGTTCAATTTCACACGAAGCGACATTATCACAATGAAGAGGAGAGGTCAATGTCATTCAGTGACAGTCAAGCCTGTCACCATGATTGATAAGTGAGAAGACAACCTGATATCCGAAGTATGTCAGGAATGCTGCAGCCAGCACCCGCCTGACAACGTGCACCCGCCTGACAACGTGCACCCGCCTGACAACGTGTACCCGCCTGACAACGTGCACCCACGCACCCGCCTGACAACATGTACCACAGAACCCGATTCAAGAATCCAACCAGTGAAAACCCCATTGGGTGTTTTAGTTGGTGTGAGAATTTCAGATCTAAAAAAAGAGGGAATTTTCGGCTCATTGAGCCCCAAAAGAATCTCCACAGGAATGAAACTTCAGGGGTTTTGGCTGCAAGAATGTTGTGTCAACTTGGCAGCCATTTTAAAACCATTTCTATTAGTTCCAATAAACGTTTGGCTGGTAATGATAATTATTCATTTGCCAATCCAGTGTAAAAAACTAGCTGTAGGATATTGAGTGATTGGGAAAATAACAGCAATAACACCACATCTAAATGTGGTTAAAGTTGGTCTAGTCTAGAAAGTCATACCACGTTAGAAATGAACAACCAATCATTTAGAGGTTCTATTCTGTTCTAAAAACAGCCACTGTAGTTTGTAGACCCATGCTACACGTAGATGTCCATCTTCATCCCAACTGACATTAGTTAGGAGGCTGCAGAGTTTTTAGATCTGCAACTACACTCCCTCCCAAGAATAAGATTGTGCATATTACATTACATCACATGTTTTCTACTATTCAATGAAAATCGGCCTCTTCAAATACTAGCTTTGAAACAGTTCTTGTTTACAAAAATGACCCCCCCCCCCGAGGATGTCATAACAAACACCTGGCAACAGAGATGGAGTGTATGAGTCCAACCACCGGTACTGTGAAGTAACTACTTCCACACCGATGCTCACCTCCACCTGATACAAACACGCTCGATTAACAAACATCATTTATTATCTACGTGCGTTGAGGCAGGAGACGAACGTGCTAAAATTAGCAAGAGTGCTTTAAGCTACAATGCTGCTCGCTGTACATTTACTATTATGTGGGTCATCCTCTGACTGTGTGAGCTCCCACAACCCCACACAATACCGTGCTGCTCTAGGCTGTAAACCCTACAGATGTAGCCTCCTCTGGTGTAGCTGCAAGTCTAGATAATACAATCACTACATCATCACTATATCATGGAGCAACACGTCTGCTCACCACCTGAAACAATCACAAAATATCTGATTCTTAAAGAGGCTGGAGGGAATTCTCTAGTGGTTGAAATGGCACTGCAGCAGTGTAGGGGTCCCCGTCTTGTTCTCGTTGTCAGTGTGTGTGTGTGTGTGTGTCTGTGTGTGTGTGTGTGTGTGTGTGACACGTCAACAGACTGACCTGAGCCTGCAATGCAATAGGTGCATGCATTGCAATGACAAAACCAAAACTGAAACCAACCAAAAACTTGTGGTTGTAAACTAGTGATTTTGTTGCAGAATGAAGTAATAATGGGATTCAGTTCATAGATTATATTTTATATATCAGCAAAATCTTGCAGAGCATCTTTAACAATACAATATCTAATTGCAGCACTAATCTGATCTTTTCACTCTAAACAGGTCAAAACTACATGCAATCTGATTTGAACCCATTAAAACAGCTTGACGTTGGTCACTTGAAACTGGCCAAGACAGTATTTGTGCTTTTTCTAATCAAATCAAGATAAAACTCCTGAATCTGAGGGACTCCACTTTTTTAAATGGCATACAGAGAATTATCAGAGGAAGTGTAATAATTAGAGGTATAAACAGCAGCTTCTCTTAACAATGAGGCTACATCCCACGTACGAGGGCTGTTCAGGCGTCAGTTTGGTGTTGAGGGATCATTCATGTGACACAACCCCCCCCTCCCGTTACACCAACCCTGGATTTCACTCAAACTCGGCCATCTGTCTTTCCTCAGGGACAGAGAGAGGCAGAACCAGATTAAAACAATACTCGCTAATCCCAAGATCTGTTATAGTACTAGCTAGTTGTTCAAAGCTGATGGTATACCAGAAAATCACCATGGAAATGTTTAATATTATCAGGGGTTTTTTCAACAACCAATGTATATTTTGGGCAAGGCCATCAGAGTTTGGTAAACTAATTCAGAAGTTGGATGCGGCCCATTATTATCTAAGGTCCACATGACAGATGTACAGGACAGTAGTACAGAGAACAGCCACAACAATCATCTAATTCCCTTCAGCGTGACTCTAATAGGAAGCATAAGACATTTTAGTAAAAAAGAGATTGAAATGAATAGGACAATTTTTGAATTAATATACAAATATGTTGCGACAAAGAATCCATTACATTTTAAATCAATAAAATAAAAATAAAATCAAATGAATGCACTTCTGGTGAACTCTTGCCATGGATATAAGCCAAAATATTATCCCCTGAAAACACTATAATGTTGTTTTGTTACTAGTTGGGCAAAGAAACCACATCAACCAAGGCTGAGATTTCTTCTTTGAGAGATACTGCAAATAATGTAATTCTTAAAGATGTAATCTATAACTTTCATGTTTAAAAATCCTATTTTTGTTACTATCACTCATCAATCATCCTCATCATGATGATTCAATCCAGTCTGATGAATTACAAGTGAAAACTTTAACCAACGGAGTGAGATCAGTGACTGTCAGAACCTTGAGACAAAGGAGACACACATTCATGGAATTTACTTTACTTTACGTTCTGAAGTTGAATTGAAACGCTACTGTGCTCGATTAGCATGTGGGTTGATCTTGCTGCCCCGTGACGTAGGCATCCACTGAAAACCAGGTAACCCTACATCACCGGGTACAAAGATCAGACAATAGCAGATTGCAATACTATGCTTTTAACCATTAGATGGCAGCAAAACCACAACAGAGGTCTAGAGTTTAGCTACTCTTTAAAGTACGAAAAAATCTTGAAACAAGTTGATTTTTATCAACTTGATTAAATAAGTTGATATTTTTAACACTGTAGGCTCTATTTTAATGATCTAAGCGCGCGGTCTAAAGCACATGGCGCAAGTGCATTTAGGGCGTGTCCAAATCCACTTTTGCTAATTTAACAGCAGATAATCTGAGTGCAAAGGAATGTGCATGGTTCAAAGGGGTTGCACTTAGTCTCTTAATTAATCATAGGTGTGTGTTTTGGGCGTAACATGAAATAAACCAATCAGAGTGTCATCTCCTATTCCCTTTAAAAGCCAGGTGTGCTTGCACCTTGGCGGATTTGCCATTATAATTATAACTATAGGCTATTATGATTAACTATCATGACATGTATTGTTTTTAAATATTGTGCGATGTTCACCTGCCTATGTAGACGCATATTACAATCATAATAATGTGCCCTCAGAATAACAGTAAAATACTGCGCCATTGACTTAAGACCAAGTTTTAGTTGGTCAATCGCCTCAAGAGACCACACCTCATTTTAAGACCAACATGCCCATGATGCTCAGATGGGTGCAAGTACATTTGCTATTTAAACAACGTGGGCGCTGGACAGGGAAACGACAACTGCATCGGTCTTAAGCTAGCAAAGAAACTTGCTAGCGGCTCGGCGCTGCTTTGTGCCGGGTGTATGTTTTATCACTCTCTCATGCAGTAAGTATTCACTTAGGATGGTAAAGCTCTTCTGAAGGGCCTGCTAGCAGCTCTGGCTCCCCTTGTGACTGACAGGTCATTGTACTGCAACATCTCTGTCTCTTCTGTTGTTTTTTATTGTCTCATGATATGGATAGAAGAGAAAAACAGAGAAAAATAGACTTATGTAGAAAATGTTCTCAGGCACACTGAGACCCAGTTCAGGTTGTCATGGTCACATGGATGATATGAGATGGGAGAGTAACGGTGTTTAGGTCATTCTGGAACATGATGTCCCTTATCACATGATATGGTTCCAGCCTCATAACAGACAGATATCTGTGCTGTTACCTTCTGTTTCTTAAGATAAGCATTGCACAATGTGTACTGCCTGAATCCACAAACTTCATAACAAAATCCCCAAGGGGCAGCTGTTGTGCATCAGATAAAGACACAACAACAACAACAACAGCTACAACATAAAATGAAGTCATATTTTCACATAAAACACATAACAGGGAAATGTAATAAAAGATTAAAAATTAAATTAGATAAAGTGACAGTACTTGCACTCATGCTCATGTCCATGTGAATTGGTCATTATGCTGCTTTATGACTCAGGAGAGACTCTGTCACAAGACCACGTCTTCCTTAACGCTGCAACAAACATCCATCTGAACCAACAATTTATGTGATGTAATCTTCATACAGAGGAGGGATATATTTGTGATATTTCAAGACTGCAACACTCTCAAGAACATTCTTGAAATATGTAAATATTCAAAACCAAGGAACTTATCTCACTCATATAGGAAGATCTTTTCACGTTAATATTTCAAGTCTGGGTAGAAGCTTAAACAATTTGTTCAAATGGGTTTTTTTGTCCTTTGAGAACGTTAGAAGGTCCAGCTGTAGAACAGCGAAGGAGACCCTCCCAAATGCTGCTGAGGCTGAGAACCCTGACCAATCTAGCAATCATAATCATCTACTCAGGCCTGGTTCATTGTCCTGGACCACAGAGCAGAAAATACCCCTTGTGTTCCTCAAAGAGAGGCCTTCCCTTTTAGTGGTGTCTTACAACGAGCCCGACCACCCGTGGGCTGTGTTAAGCATGTATTCACGTTCAGCCAGTCACAGTTATACAACCTTTTGAGAGTGCATCCTCTGTAATACCGTTTATGAAGTTAACCTACAATCTCATGTGTTTCCTCTCCTTTTTATGAAACACATCCAGGCTATTTGAAGACTGACAGCAAGGCGAACGGGTAGAGGACCGAATACAGATACATTCACAATCACAGTTTCACCTGCAGGCGTAAGGACGCACACATACACACGTGAAGATGCACACACACGTATGCAATGTAAATACACAGATACAAATGCGCATCCAAACACACACACACACACACACACATTAGAATTAGAGCAGGGGGAGGGGTGGTTGCCTATCTTGGCACAGTCTCCAGATGGAGAGGACCATGTCAGAGTGCAGCTGAGGGGCAGAGCATCCTGCCCTCCCCCCTAAAGATACACCCCTGCCCTCCCACCCCTTTCTCTCTTTTCACGTTGCTCCTGAAAGCAACGACCAAACAACAATATTTTCCCTACTTCTTAAATCCTTTGCGCTGAAAAAAACAAGGATAGCAGATGCAGTGTGTGAGCAGGACAGCGACAAGAGTTCATTGTTTCAAGGTACCAATAAAGGGATTTTAGAGCCCCTGCGAGGCAAAAGACTAAAGAAAGCTCCTTTTCTTATGCCACTGAGCTATTCATGTGTGCCTTCAATGCCTTACTAGGTGACGACGAATAGGCCGCTAATCCAATGGATTGGTCCAATGATGTCACCATAAGGCTGGTTTTCAAATGTGTTCCTACATATTGATATTGTCAATTGAAAACCTGACCTGTCCTGACGCTCATAAGAGGCGTCGTCTCACCATCTGACTGACAAATTTAATAAAACATTTCCCAGCATCTATTCTCCGCGTACAGTATCTAGTTTCCGGAGCCTTTAAAATTGGCCCAGTTGCCCTGGACTCCATTAAGGATCATTATGTGGCCATTATGCACCTGGTGCCCTCTGACCTCCCCAGCATAGTGCTCCTCTAATCAGCTCCCCAGGGAACCAGCAGACGGTCAGACGGGAGAGATGCGTTCATCTACCTCACATAAAGCACCAGGGTTAGGGCTAGTTTACATGTAGAGTGGTGATCTGATTAGGGAAACAAAGGTTATTACAATCTGTTACAGTTATTGTAAAATCATGCTTATTAGATCACAAAATGCGTCTATACACGCATAATAGTTTGGAGAGAAATTGGGTGATTAGATAGATCTATTGGGTGTTTTCATGGGAAACATTAAAGACAGCTATTCCAGATAACTTTAAATACTTATAAATAATCTACAAATCTAGGATTTTATACTTCAATAAATGCTCAATTATTGTATACTACCCATGTAAAATTGAATAAATTGTCCATTTAACTCACTTTAAGGTCAATTCTAGCCTGTGGGTTTTGAAAGCAATATAGAAGTAACTTCAACTCGGATTGCGTTACTTAGCCTATTACAAGCAGTTAGTGTAATATAGGCTATAAATTCTTACATTTTGAAAGTAAGTTATCCTAACTTACCCTAACAATCCCCATTAAACAAATGCTTAATGTTCAAGGCTTGTAGTATTATCGTTATAACACATATTCAGTACTAACAAGTTTTCTCACCAGTTTGGGTTAAATCAGCCCTCATTTCAAACACTGTAAATTTAAATAGACTTAAATGTAGACTAAGCCTTTTACAGCTGTGTTCTGCTGAGAGGATTTTCACATAACCCTGCTTTGTCTCAAATTTCCTTAGTATTTAACTGGCCGTAGCCTACTTTGCCTCGGATATAAGGGTATTTTGCATGGATAGAATTTACCTGAGGACTCTTCTAATGTTTGTTTCAGACTAATGTGCCCATTTTTTCCAAACAAATAATCTGGTTACGCTAAACTTTAAGAGAATAGCTCTCTCTCTCTATCGCTCACTCTGTTTCTCTATCACTCTCAGTGTCTCTCTATCTCTCTCTACAACACCGACAGGACATCAGATAGAAACACAGGTTCCTCATGCTTTGTTTTATGTAGTTAAGCCCCAACACGCAGTATCAAAGCCAAGTAATACAGAGAATAATTGCATACGAGAAAATCAAGCAAAAAAACGGAATAAAAACATCAAAACTCAAACTCACCGCGACCTGCAGAGTGAACTTTAATCCCAGGTCTTTTTCCTGAAGAGAACCGAGCTGATCCAGGGAATAAAAACTATCGATACGCGTATTTACTCCGATTTAGATCCTCATCAGGGTTCAAGCGAGGAAACAACCAAGTGAAAACAGCAGCAGCTCATATCCTCGGTCCTATTTGCATGTGAATAGCTCACAGACAGACAGACACACAGACAGACAGACAGACAGACAGACTCTGTCAATACGGTGAAATGAGAGACAGACAAATCCAACTTTTTTCCGGATGAAATGCAGTTTGGTCTTTTCCCCTCCTGAGTCTTGGCTGAAGCCACCGTCGCCTCTCAATGCAACTGCCACTCTCTCTCTCCCTCTCCCTCTCTCTCCCTCTCTCTCTCTCTCTCTCTCTCTCTCCCTCTCTCTCTCTCTCTCTCTCCCTCTCTCTCTCTCTCTTCATCTCCTG